>WUAT03085997.1:0-13095 GCA_010015005.3 Ulmus americana | reverse complement strand
GTAAATACTATTACCCATAACGTTTTAAGCACTAATATAACAACAAAATAGCTTTTCACCATCAATTTCTTCCAAAACTTCAAAAACTAAAAAAAAAAAAAAATACCTTGTTTGTTGGAAGACAAAACCCACTAAACAAATACTTCAATATTGATTAGAGAACCGAAATTTGGTGGACGAGAAGAAAAATCACCAGAATGGGAGAAAATGGGAGAAAAATCGTGAAATGATGAAACAGATTCACATTTCTGGTATCTGTAATTGAACTTTCCGCGACAGATGTACGAGCTCGTAAAAAAATTCGCGATGGAGATACGTAGAACTCTTGCAAAATCTACTTTTCACGAGAGTTCTACGTAGACCTCTCACGAAAAGTGCCGCTTTTCTATTTTTTAAAAAAAATTGCGAAAATTAGAAATGGAGAGAGTTTTGTCAAACTCTCTCCGTTTCTGCTATCGAACAACTTCTTCACCTTGCAGGATTTTGATGAAGGCTCTCCTACTACCTTTTCACCTTGATAGTTTATGACTAACTATCCAACCTTTGGTTGATCATTGATGATAAAGATTGTAGCACACTTGAACTTTCTTGTAGAGTAGATGATTACAAATGAAGAACACTCAAATAACTTACAAGCTTTCAAAAGATATTACAACTATTTAAGCTCTCTAACTTACAAACGAGTATTTGATGAACAAATTGAATGAAAATAATATAACAATAAGTTGGGAATGAATCAATATGTTCTTGGATGATTTCTAAACTCTTGGGAAAGTCTATTTATAGCCAAAATAAGCAAAATTCCTGTTTGAACAGTGAGTTGCCCGTTTAAACAGTGAATTGCTTGTTTGAACAATACGGCTATAGTACTGCTAAAAGACAAAAAACAGTACTGCTATAGTGCCACACTAAAAGACAAAAAAATGGTAACTTGCACTTAGAACCCTACAAAACAATATTCTATTATATCTAACTCATAGATAATAAATATTTACACATTTAGACATGCAGAAATGTTTTGGAAAAACTCTTTTCTAAATTAAAATTATTGGAACAAAATATAAAAACTATTTTGACAAAATCATAATATTTTGATAAATAATTTTTGATAAATATTCAAATTTGTTTAAAATAAAATCAAATTGAAGTAAAAATAAGTTTGAATATATATGAGATAAAAATTAAATTATTCTTGATAAAACATTTTATCCAGTTTAAATATAAATCAATTGTAACTTAATTTTGATGTAAAAGTAGATTCAAAAGAATTTCTTTTAAAATCAATAATTAATCTTAATATATAATATATAAAATTATTTCCAAACTAATATTAAGATTAATAACAAAAACTCTTTGAAAGTTATTTTAAATGATATAGTAATTTGTAAAATCATAAATTTCAATATATAAATGGAATTTTCGCATAGAGTAAAATTGTGAAATAGTTTTCTAATCAACTGTGAAAATCATCAAAACAAAATGAATGGAGATATCATAAATCAACAATAATAAACAAATTTTATTTCAAGCTATTAAATTATTTCATATTTATGTTCATTTGTTGAATATATGCAAGTAAACTAGATGTCCTAAACTATATTACATAAACCTCGAATTGGACATATGAGGGGTTCATATGTGGAAAGATATATTGTCAAGGATATAATTTAAATACATGGTCTGCAATCGATGAAATAAAATTGGAAACTTAATTCATGTTAAGATTGTTATGAATATATATCATGTCGGGGCGATAGCTTATCTTGGTTATCAGAATTAAACTCTTAGATAGATACATTGGTGTCTATCGTAGTGGTGGATCTACGTTGGGCCAAAATTTAAAGTGGAATTGATTTAACATATCCGTTTGATCTAATCAATTTGCTTTAATAATCATAGGCATGTATTTCATCTTAATCCTAAAATGTTTTCATGTCTTTATGTTTCCGACTTGTGTCTTTTAATATATCAAGGATGAAACCTCCAAGATAGTAGGTTAATTATTCTCGTATGTTGGACGCATGACTTGTAAATAATAAAGCGTGATTCATAGATATGGAATCTATGGCTCTACTTAGAGTACAAGTTATTCTCTTAAGGAATCGTTCGTGTTAATAGAAAGCATAAGAGATCTCGATCATTTGAGCTTGCATTGTTTAAATGATATTATGTTTTAGTAAACACATGCATTTCTATTATAGAATGATTAAACTTAAGATATAAATGATTAATGAGATTAAATGAACTAGATCTCGAGTCAATATAGATAGCACATAGGGATGATACATGAATGATTGATCGAGGACAGAATATTATAGTTCTTTCGCAATTACGGTATATAATCAAGAGCGTAACTTTGAGTTTTTAGTGGAGTAATTTTTGAAGTTAATAATCGATTAGAAAATAGACTTGGAGTTAATTTATCTATGATTATTGGAGCTTGATATGTACATCCAGCGGGTCTCTTTGTTAGCTCAAATTACCTAAAACTGATATTTAGACTGACAGTTCTAGGTCAACTGGACGACCGTACAGCTCGACCAGATTAACTATGGCTCACAGATTGTCTCTCAAAAGAGTTACGGGTGCTCGGATGATAGAAAACTGGGATTTCAAATTTTGGCTTTGAAGCCTAATTTTCTGATTTATATTAAATGGTTATTTATATTTTTAATATAATTATATATATTTGAATTGCGAATATTTTTATGAGATATTTAATTCAAATATAATTGTATTTGAATTATGGATCTTTTTGAGAGATATTTAATTTAAATGTAATATCATAGCTATTTTAATAAGATATTTAATTAAAATTTAAGTGTATTTGAATTATAGATCTTATTATGAGATATTGATGAGATATTATCTTAAATATTAAATTAGTTTATTTGATTAGATATTTTTCTTTATGGGTATATTTAATTAATTAGGAAAAACTTATTAAATATTATCTAAGAGTGTGTTTTCCTATACTTTATATAAATATATCTATTGTGGTATTGTATATAATAAGATAATGAGAACTTTACACAACACGTGAAAAATACTCTATAGAGAAACAAGTGAGGTAGATAAAAAAATAGAGATTCCATAGTCTTTGGATTACTAGATCTAAAGAGTTTTATATCTTGGAATTTCTTGTGGAGAGTCTTGTAGAATTCATCAAAGGTGTGCTCATGCATACATCGGTTTGGTGGCTTGAGGATTTTACAGAAGTCCAGTTGGTTGAGGTGCTTCTAGACATGATCCAGACTACAAGAGGTAATTGATTATGTTTAATTTATTGTATCTAGCATCATGAGTTTGGATCCTGTTTTAGTTTTAAAATATTTGTTATATCTCTGCCCGCTGCATGTTTTATTACTATTTTTCCAACATGAGATTGGTATTGGGATGGGCAATTATAGTGCCATTGTGCCAACGCACATTGTTATTTGTAAACTCTTGTGCCATCGCACAATTTTTGACTGAGCAATATATGTTGTGAATCACCATGACATTGTCATCGTGATTTCAACTAAATCATGCAATTATGTTTTGGCGTGATGGCATGCGATGCCAAAATAAAAATAGAGCGCAAGATCTACTATATTTTAGTCATCGCGCAAGGTGTTTTTTTAGTTTAATATTTATAGGTTTTAATGGCTTTAACTTTTAACATTTGTTTTTAATTACATATATTGCAAGAAGTTGGAGCAAGGGTATACATGTTCGGGGAGTACGAATGTTTTATCTGGCTTAGGAATGTATTATCCCTGAATGCATCATTCTCGACTCAAATAATAGTTAAATCAACATTGCACATGGTTAGACAAATCTGAGAGGTTTAGGAAGAGCCTCAGAAGAGGGACTTTAAGAGATCCCACTTTGGTAATTTTTTGGAGCTCGACGATCAATAGATGTTAGACCCACATAAGAGGTTCATATTTACCGACTAGTTCTTCCATTACGTGTTGAAGAAAAGAGCCTGTGTGTAGTAAGACACATGAGCTCTAGTTCAACTTTGATGGTAAATCCGCATAGTTTTCCATCCATGAATTTTCCCTTGTGATGGGGTTAGCTTGTCAAGAGCTTTTCCCAGCAATAAGAGAAGAGGTCAAACAAGTTCATCTTCGGGGGACATATTGGAAGATAACTACGACTAGGCCCCCGACCAACTTAGCAAAATACAAAAGTGGCCTAGGGAAAAGCCCTAGGAGGACAAGGTGAAGATTGTTATGCTTTACTTCGTGGAGTCCACATTATTGAGCTCGAACCCGAAAAAGCTTATGAGCCAGGATTACATGTCCATGGTAGACGATTGCCAGACTTTCAACTCCTACCCTTGGGGCACAGTTGGTTATGCCTCGACTCTTGTGTATCTACAAACCAAGGACTTTAGGGCAAGAATAGCTTGAGGAAATAGGGAAAGCAACGTATACATTGTATGGGCTCTCCTTTGCTTTCATGGCGAGTATCCTCATTCACAACTTGTATTTGATGTAACAGTTTTTATTCTTGTTGTTAATTTTGGTTTGGTGATATTATATAGATTTGATGTTTTGAGGTGATGCCAAGGGTTGGTCGGGAAGGAGGGGGGCACTTACTCCAAAGAAATATTTTTAGTGCCTCCAGTGGTTGACCAGAAAGGGCAAGGCAGTGAAGTTATCTGCCATCCACGATTTTGTGGCAAGGAATCATGTAATTGATCAATCGTTTTAGGTTGGTTTGAAATGTTGTTTTTATAAAAGCATGATGTCTTTTTGAGTGCACTATAGTGAAGATCGCACATTATTTGTATAGCGGAATGATGATATCACGCGCCCATTGGATCTATTGTGCTAAAAAATTGGAAGAAAGAACTTCATGTTTTTTAGCTCGATACCTGATCTTGCTTGTTCGATAGCATTGTCATAATATAGGCATAAAAGCACAATCTTCATTATGGCACACTCAATAGCCATAGGGCTAGTTTGGGATTGATGTGCTTTTAAAAGAAGTGATGTTGTTTTGTACTGGAAAAATAAGTTGTTGTGACACAAAACAGTTGAGTGTTTGGTAAACTATTCTTTAAAAGTGAAATGAGTCATAAAAGTTGTATTTTAACGAAAATATCATTTCAAAAAGATAATTAATATATAAATTTATATTAAATAATTTTAACACAATTAAAAACAATTAACAGAACTATTTTTTTTTTTTTTGGTAATGAAATATAACCAATCAAAAAATATTAATTGAAAATGAAAAGAAAAACAACTAATAGAAAAAGGGGGGAAGAAAGATAACAAGCACTAAAAAATAAAAATAAAAATAAAAAAAATAAAAACAAAGTATTTAAAAATATATATATCATTGGGCCATGACCACACCATGATTTTCAAAAGCAACCCTAAGATGCTTGATGCTTTTGGTCCTTGCCACATCAGAAATTATAAATAAAGTACTTTTGGGCCTATTTACGAAACACCATTTTGAAATTTTTGCTTCTCTTTAAAGCAGAAGTAGGGCTCCTATAGCAATCCCAAACAAGCCCATAATCATGCTGTATTTCCTTTTTTTTTTCTTTTTTTTTTCTTTTCTTTCTCTTGTTTAACTTGATTTTGCTTGTTACAAATTGTCATCCACTCGATTTTGAAGCCTATGATAGCAGAGGGAAATAAAAACTACATAAAGAGAATTAAGAGCCTGAGAGACAAAAAGGACCTATTCATCGATGATGAGATTCTTTCATTGTTGTCGGAAGAACAACTGGTCTCTGACCCGATTGATGTTGTTTCCTGCCTTCCCCTTGCTCAATCTGATTAGTATGCTGGCTCGAGAAAAGGTGAAGAAGAAGAACAAAATCATGTTGTCCCCCCTTCCATGCAAACCATCCAGCCCAAGCCGCAACCTTAATCCCAATCCCAGCTTGATTGGTTCTTAACTCAAATGAACATGTTTGGGGCGAGGATCAGGAGCCATATTGAGGGGTTACATGGGAATATCATGGCGGAGATCGCCAATGTTAAGTCACAGATGAATGCTTGGTTGGATGAGAAAAAAGAGATTGCCACAGGGTTATTCGAGAAACTAGACATTGTTTTGGACACTCTGGCCCTAACAACAAGGTTGGCATGAAGTGGAAATATGTGACAGTAGGTCGAGAGAAGTGGAAATATTTCCTCGAGCAAACCCTAATAACAAACTGCACATACTGCCTTGCTTTCCAAACCTTCCAATAACTCATCATTGCCTTTAAATTTTCACAAACAAGGTTCACCATGCCTCTAGGGGTCTGTCTATAGGAGACACCTACGTATTGTGACTTGAATGTTTGCCCAATCACCCTGTAAGTTGCTTGCTGGTGGTTCGTATTATGTCCCACTAACAAATAAGTGTGAGTTCCTTGGTACTTTTGGATGATAAAATAACTCAAATTTGGTAACTTAGAGCCATATACCCGCCACTTGCAATTTTTGTTAATGCACTTCACCACATACAACTACTTGTTTGATTCACCACTTTGTTTTCAAAATTACCATGCACTGCTACTTCATGGAGCTTTAGCCTGCAACTCATATTTCATCTCAAACATTTGATTATCTCTAGGTCGGACCCATTAGGAAAGAAAGCATATGATGTTTTCCCACTTTCTACATTACAGGGCATCTGTTCAACTCCTTTTGGCAAAGGTACGTCCGACACTGATCTAACATCAGCAAACTGATAACACCCCCGGGCACTTCAACCAATGCCAGAGTCTCATCCGATATTTTCATTTGCATGTTATACTTGGCCAAAAACGGATTATACTATAGACACGCATCCTCAACATTATAGTCATTTTCTTCCTCATCCTCGACATCTTCATCCATATCATCTTCTTCATCTTTCTTTTTGAAACTTGCAAGATTGTTTTGTTTGTCTTCCCCATTTGGCCCAACAAAAAATTCCTCTACATAATCGTCATTATTGAGATAGCTCCTCCCATTCCTTAGTCTGTCTTTGGGACAACAACTTAGTTCTAACTTGAACTTTTCCCTATTTATCACGAACTTGTCATAAATTCAATCAACTTGTTCAATGGAATGCATTCATTGATGACCATTGTTCTATTTTCTTTCTCACTGGTCCATTGCCACAATCCACCCAATTTCATCCATCTACCTCCAACCCCAAAAACAATTTCTAGATGCATCTTTGTAATTTCACAAAATAAAAATAAAAATGTTGAATTAATCTATTAAAATTCAAAGAAAAATAATAACAACAATGAAGTGCAATAGCATAGTTGATCGCGCGATTCAGGATATCGGGCCAGAGCACATACCCAATTAAACTCCAAGGAATGCGAAATATAGCTACAATCAAGCACCCAATTATTGTGCTTTGTAAAAACACTGTACTATCGGGTAGATAACTACGCTTTGAGAAACATCATCACGCCACACTCATAATAATCGTGCTCACCTGTAAAATCTAAAGATCCAAATTTGAACCAAAAACCTACGAATCGACACTAAAAACAACATAAATCTTACCCAAAAAACTTATAAACTTTCTAAAAACTATTTTAAAGCCTAAAAAAAAAAAAAGTCCAATTTCACCCAAAATCGTACAAAAAGTATATATATAAAAAAAGGCTCAAACATACCGAGGTTTTGAGGCATGTTTCTTTGTTTGTTCTAAGCTCATATGGTTTCTAAAAAAAACCAATCATCAATGGTAACAACTCCGATGAAAGATGGTTGAATAACGGCGGCCATCTATGGGTTTTTTTTGTAACTACTTTCGGTAAAATAATGGTGAAGCTTGGCCTCATTTTGTTTGTTATTTCTTTAGCATTCCCGACCCTTTTTTTTATTATTTAAAATTTAACTAAACATACATTATTATGTTAACTAAAAAAGTGGTCCTCATAATGAATTATTATTTAGGGTATGTATTGGACATGTTCTCTTTTATGATTTTGAAGAGAATTTTTATTTTGGTAATTTGAGCAAAAGTTTTATTTTGTTGATTTGAACAGTGTGAGTTAATGTTTGTTTCATGATTTGAATCACGATTCAAACAATAAACAGAGAAGAAGATATTTGTTTGAGTATTTGAGTATAATTATTATTTATATTTTTTCAATTATTTTTAAAATTGTTTTGTATTTCAATTATTTTTATATATCTTTAAATTACCAAAAATATTTGTTGATCCTTTAAAATTTTAAATTTATCATTTTCTTTATAAGTTGTTGGTTTGTTTTTTTCTACAATTATTTTAATTTCATATCCGCGACTAAATTGTTTTTGGTTTTATTTTCATCTTAAATTTCAAAATAGTTAAAATAATATATATATTTGTGTGTGTGTATATGTAAATAAATAAAAATAGTCATAGAAGAATGATGGTAGAAATTTGACATTGAAATATGAACACGAATGTATTAAACTTTACAAATCAAGATGAAACAGTTCAAGTGGAAATAAAACTACTTCAACCAATTACTACCCTAAGCATTGTTGTCCCATCAAATCCATTCTTTCAAGGTATCTAGAAATCTCTACTTCAAAATAATTTTTAATTGAGGACTTGAGCGGACAAAGTGTCAAAATGAGTAAAGTGTCAATTCATCAAAGTTCGAGGGGTTAAACTACCATTTTAGGATATGAGAGGGCAAAGTGTAAATTCATTGAAAGTAAAAGTGGCATTGGAGCCAATTAAGCTAAAAATATATATATAATAATCATAGGAGATTAGAGTGAATTCTATGGGCATGCTAAAAATTGAATCAAAATTTGAGTAGAAATTTTGTTTGGGCCTAACTAGTGCTGTAAATATGGGTAGCATGGCATGGCACGACACAACTCGGTCCATTTTTTTTCGTGTCATGCCGTGGTGTGCCTGATCAATAAAAGGGGAGCCCAGCACAGCCCGTAAGCATGACTAATGCATGTTGTGCTTCATGTCGCACTGTGCCAATTAACATGCTTAAAAGAGGATCGAAAACGTGCCTAAAATAGGGTTGAAAACGTGTCGAAGTCAAATATGACAAAAAACATATTTTCTTAATAAATTAGGTAAAATATTATTATTAACTTACTAAATTATATAAAATTGTAAATATAAAAGGAAGTTAAGAAAATAAATATTAATAATAGAAATTAAAAGATAAAGTTATAATGAAATTTTTATTAAATGAACTAAAAAGTTTACAAATTACCATTATCCATAAATGTCTCGTTAAAAACCTAATCAAGAAAAATCCAGTGGGATAAAAACTTGGCAAGAGAAAAAGAGTACATTTAAATTAAAGAAATGGTATTGTACATTACGTGATATAAAAATATAAAAAACTTGATTACGTATATATCATTGTCCTCTTCAATTACTTGGTGGTTACTCCCAGAGGACTCTTTATCAAGGTATAAATTTGTCATGTTATGGATAAGTTCTTCATTTTCTATTTCATGTTGTGCTTGTTCAGCATTTCCCCATGTGAATTGTTATAATCCAACAATGACTTTGATTTACTTTATATATATATATATATGGTTTTTAGCACTAAAAGTCCCTGAACGTTGCCGTTTGTGGCAAATATACCCCTAATTTTTTTATTTGAGCCAGATATCCTTGAACTTAGAGGTTATGTTGCATGTTTGCCCCTGTCATTTAATTTCCCATTAAGTTTGGTTGTGGACGAATAAAATGGCACCATTTGGCAGTTTTTTTTTAAAATAGGGGGTTTTTTTATTTATCACAAAACGCAAAGTTCAAGGACCTCTTGTACCAATAAACTTTATCATTATTAATTTCTTTTTCTTCTACTTTTTTCTTTTTGATTTTTTAAAAGCATCATTTTTTTCCCTAAATATTGGAAATGTATGCTATTTATTTTAATTAAAGTGTGTTTATTTGGGCAAAAATCTGTATTAACCATTTTATCCTCCAAAGGGTTTAGCTGGCCCCATGCCACATCATACTATGATCGACTTCAATCTTCAATGTCACGGCCCATCCACATGGGTTCAACGTGACATCCCAGTTCCTTTGGCTCTACGCCATAGCCCACCTTGGGTCCTAGAGCCCATTGGCTCCATTATATGCCTTAGCTACAATTGACTCTACACCAAGGATCATTTCATGGAAAGCACATCCTTCAAGATGATCCACTCTACAAGCTACTCACCTTAGAGGCCGGCCCAATCTACGGGTCGACCCACTCTATGATACACCCCCTCCATGAGCCGAGTCACTCTACGGGTCACTCTACATCTCAGGTTAGCCTATAGGTTACCCTCCGATGGGTGACTCTTGACCTTTCAGCTACACTCTACATTAACTCCCCATGGGGGTTACATAGCATTGAGTGCTCCGTTGATGGCTATCAATGCTCCATTATGGCCATCAGCTCATGGCCTTTCATACTACCAGGTGTAGAGTCCAACAACTGGTCTCATTAATGAGTATAACTGTAGACATAGCATTGAGTGCTTCGTTGATGGCCATCAATGCTCCATTATGGCCATCAGCTCATGGCCTTTCATACTACCAGGTGTAGAGTCCAACAGCTGGGCTCATTAATGAGTGTAACCATAGACTGCTCTCATTATGAGGCCTCTTAACTCCCCCATTCCTATATATACTAGGAGCTTTCTCTTGACAAGGGGATGCTCTCTTGATTTTGCAGATCTAATACATCATCTTTGGCATGCCCATTTCCTCTTTGAGAGCTCTCTAAATTTCAACATATTCTCTATAGTTGGTACTGACGTTCCTCCGATTCTCCATCTCACAATCACATTTGATTTCTTTGTCTCACAAGTTGCCGGTGGCCTCACACATACAAATTCAATTGTTGGATTTTATCGTCCACAGTGTTCAAATTATTTATTTATGTATTTATTTTTAATTTCCTACTCTCTTAATAGACAATCGAGTTTTTAGAAGAAAACGAAATGTATTATTATTTAATTTTTTTTTTAAATCTAAACTCGAACTAAGAACTCCAAGTGTTTTTAGAATTAAAGGGATATAGACTTGCATTTTTTTTAATGCATAATAGATTGAATTTCAAATAAGTTTCTAATTCCAACTCTTGAATGACTGTACTCCCAAACGACAACAGAATAAAGCTAACTTTAGAAATCTAAACATGCTCTTTTTATTAAATTCAGTTTAATTTAATTTATTTATTTTATGAAAGCATCCACAATTTGGTTTAAATGGAATCTTATTTTTGTTTACAAATTCGTTCAAGCAATTCAGATTTGACATATAATTTAGAACTGTTCAATGGGTTTACTTTGAAAATTTTCTAATTTATTTCAAAGAATAATAATAAATAAATGCTTAGTCTTTGCCTCGAAAAACATTTGAGGGCCTATGTTTTCACTAAATAAAACCATCTCTCTACTAACTTCAATCTTTTGCCGACCACAAATACCAATTTTTCTTAAATTATCACTCTACTATATCCCTTTAATCCTAAAAACGCTTGGAGTTCTTAGTTCAAGTTAGATTTAAAAAGCTTAAATAATAATACTTTGTTTTTCTTCCAAAAACTCGATTGTCTATTAAGAGAGGAGAATGAAAGTAAAAAAATAATAAATAAATAAATAATTAGAACACACTTTAATTATAATTAATATCATATTTTTCTAATTTTTAGGGAAAAAAAACTATGCTCTTAACAAATCAAAAAGAAAAAAGAAGAAGAGAGGTTCTTGAACTTTGCGATTTGTAGCAAAAATACCCCTATATTAAAAACTGCCACGTGGCACCATTTTATTCGTCCTCAACCAAACTTAATGGGAAATTAAATGGTAGAGGCAAACGTGCAATATAACCCCAAAGTTCAGGGATATCTGGCGCAAATAAAAAAAATTAGTGGTATATTTGCCACAAATCACAAAGTTCAGGGGCTTTTAGTGCTAAAAACATATGTATATATTATTTTTTTAATTTATAATTACTAAATATTTATTAATATATTGTAGTTGCGTACCGTGTTTGCGTGTCATGCTTACATGATGTGCCTGCATGCTTAGCATGTTGTGGCATGCCGGCATGTAGTGCCTGAAACCTATGCCCGACACGACCCTATATATTGGGATGTGCCAGCATGGCACACATTTATATTGTGTCATGTCATGCTCGTGCATGTGCTATTCATAGAAGAATACATGTCAACGTATTTGGCCCAGCCCATATTTACAACACGAGACCCGACTCAAACAGTTTGAATAAATTTTTATTTGAATCACTAAAATAGACTTAGGAAATATACAGGATTACCCTCTTTTTTAGAAGTTATAACATTTTTACCTCCATTAAACATCATTACAATGCCCTCTTTGATATGAGCCCTTCAAAAGCACCAGGGCCAGATAGATTTCATGCCCTCTTCTTCCAAAAAAATAGGAATATAGTTGGTACAAAAGTTACAAAAGCTTTCTTGGCAATCCTCAATGACAAAGCATCTATCAAAGCCTTCAACAGAACACATGTTATCTTGATTCCCAAGAAGAAAAGTCTAATAATAGTGTTTGAGTTTTGCCTACTAGTCTATGTAACATTGTTTACAAGATTATCTCAAAGGAAATGACAAACAGACTAAAGCACCTTCTCCCTGATATCATTTCTGATAGTCAAAATGCTTTTGCTCCTGGTCAGTTGATATTTGATAGTGTTATTGTTGGCTATGAGATGCTTAACTAAATCAATAGACGATATAAGGGCAAGAAAGGATTTATGGCCCTCAAGCTTGACATGAGTAAAGCCTATGACTGAGTTGAGTGGAGCTTCCTCAATAGACTACTTGAAAAAATGGGCTTCCCAGCAAATTGGAATTGTCTAGTTTTTGAATGCCTCTCCACTATCAAGTACTCTTTCATCATCAATGGTACCCCCTATGAAACCCCGAACATGTACTTTCTTAATGAACCATGATTACGTTGCGTTCATGGTAATACGATGTATAATTATAACAGTAAATAAGAAGTTTAAATTCGTGTACAAGTATGCAATAAATGAATTTAAATTATGAAATGACAGTTATAACATTATGTGATATGTTGCGTAATATTTATGAAAATTATGTTATTACGCAAATTATGTGATTATGTGAAGTATGCAATT
>WUAT03085887.1:0-13097 GCA_010015005.3 Ulmus americana | reverse complement strand
AATTATTTTTGTCTACTTGTACAAGCTCAAGCAAGTAACCCAAGATTTGATTCGGATGACCCACCGTGAAATGCAAGAAGTAATCAAAGATCGAAAGAAAGACCGTACAATCTGTTTCCCATGCCCGAATGAAGACCATGTGAGACACTAGAAGCTTGTACATAAGAAGCGATAGAGCCCAAGAAAGACCAAGACTGCCTAAATACAATTTGAGCATCGAGCTAACGGAAGCAGTTACAATCATGAAGGGGATGGGATGTGTGGTCAAATGGCCAAAAAAGATGAAGTCACACCCAATGTGCGAGATTCTAGGAAGTGATGCAAATTTCACAATGATCATAGTTACCAAACGGACGAATGTGTCACTCTTAGATTAGAAGTAACATAATTACTCAAGCAAGGCCACCTCAAAGATTTGCCGATCAAAGAGGGCCGATCGAACAGAGATAGAATTGCCATACAAGGGGGGGCAATAAGAGTGCCAACTCCACCAACACAACCTCGAAATGAGTGAACCATAAATGTCATTTCAGGAGGTTCGAAAATGTGTGGCATGACCTATGCAGCTACAAAGTGCCAGTGCAAGATCGCTGTTAATCCAGGGTCTTATAGTACATATAAGGATGAATCCACCCAGATCCCTCAAACAATCAGCTTTACGACAACCAAAGCAGAACACCTCATCAAGCTACATCACGATGCATTGGTATGTGTTGCTAACTATCTAATCAAGCGGATTCTTATAGAAAATGGGAGTCCCACAAATGTTATGTTTTTGAATGCTTTCAGGAAAATGGGGCTGAAACATTCAAACCTAATCCGACGGAGCATATCACTAGTTAGCTTTAGCAGCGAAACAAATAACATGATCAGAGAATTCTTCATGCCAGTATACACCGAAGGAGTCAACAAATACACCAAGTTCATCATGCTAGACTGTCCATCCACATACAACATCATCCTTGGAAGGCCATGGATACACAAAATGGAGGCCGTTCCATCAACCTTCCATCAAGTCGTACGGTTTCCAACCAAGTAGGGGTGAAAAAAGATCAAAAGGGGGTAATAGGAATCAAAACTCTAATACGAAACAAGATGAAGCTAAAACCAAAAGGAGAGAACTCATAGCAATTACAGCAGATTAAAGGAGGTCCGGACGGAAAAGCACAACCACAAATGGAAAACATCGACGAAGTCATCATTCATCTGGATTATCTAGATCACAAAGTCCAAATCAGAGCAAAACTGGATGAAGAACTTCGCACAAGGCTCATCAAGTTCTTAAAGGAGAATTACAGCTGCTTTGCCTGGTCACATGAAGATATGACCGAAATAGACCCAAAGGTTGTTGTTCATCGCTTGCAAGTAGATCCAGACTTTCCACCCGTAAAATAAAAGATACGAAAGTTTGTGCCCAAATAGAACAACATCATTAACACCGAACTTCATAAGCTCATTGACATAGGTTCCGTATAGGAAGTACATTATCTAGACTAGCTAGAAAATCTTGTGATTGTACAAAAGAAAAATAGAAAATAAAGGGTGTGCATCAATTTCTCATACCTGAATAAAGCCTGCACCAAAGATTCATTCCCGCTGCCACATATAGACATGCTCGTAGACTCCACGGCTAGACATCAATTGTTGAGCTTAATTGACACCTTCTCGTGTTACAACCAAATATTGATGCATCCAGATGAGCAAGAGAAAATAGCATTTATCACATAATGAAGACTCTTCTGTTACAAGGTAATAACGTTCGGATTTAAAAACGTAGGTGCAACTTATCAACTGCTGGTGAACAAAATGTTCTCGGAGCTACTTGGAAAAACAATGGAGGTATACATAGATGATATGCTCGTCAAACTGCTTCAGGTTGAACAATATATTATTTATCTCCGACAGTCCTTTGACATCTTAAAAAGGTAAAATATGAAATTAAATCAAACAAAATGTGTATTTGCTGTATCTTCTACAAAAAAAATTTGGTTACATCGTCACTCAAAGGGGAATAGAGGCCAACCTAGACCAAATCCTTTCGGTTTTAAACATTCTATCGCCAAAGTCCAAGAAAGATGTGCTAAAACTAACTGAACGAATAGTGGTGTTAAGTCACTTCATTTCAAGATCTTCCTAGCGGAGCCACTTATTCTTCAATGTACTCAAGAAGAACATGGACCTTCGAATGGATGGACGAATACAAAGAGGATCTTCAACAACTCAAAATGTATTCGACCAACCCACTACTCTTATCAAAGCCAAAAGACGGAGAAACGTTGTATCTATATCTTGCCATGTCAGAATACACAGTCAACACCGCTTTTGTTTGAATGAATGAAGGTAAGTAGCATCCCATCTATTACATAAGCAAAACACTTCTTGATGCAAAAATCAGGTAAAACCAATTAGAGAAGCTTGCTTTGGCCCTTGTAACCACTACACGTAAACTGCGACCGTATTTCCAAAGCCACTCCATAGTGGTCTTGACAACCTTCCCACTGAGGAACATTCTACACAAACCTGATCTTTCCGGTCAGCTTACAAAGTGGGCGGTGGAACTTAGTGAACATGACATCAGCTACCAGCCTCAAACCGCCATAAAATCCCAAGTAATCGCTGATTTTATCGCAGACTTTACTCTTAACCCTTTGATTGAGGAAGGAAAGGAATTGATGATACTGTAAAGCTAGAACAAGTCTAAACCATGGAAAATATACATAGACGGATCTAGTAACATGAAAGCAAGCAAACTGGGGCTTATATTGACATTGCCGCACGAAAATAGAGTAGAGAAAGCAATTAGTTGTGGATTCAAAGCTACGAATAACAAGGCTGAGTACGAAGCTCTCATAGGAGGGTTAAAACTAGCTATCGAAATGAATATCATGAAAATTCAAATCTACAGCAATTCTCAGCTGATCGTCAATCGGATTTAGGGGGCATACCAAGCTAAAGATATGAAGATGACAACATATTTAAAAGTAGCCAAAGAATTGTTTTCCCATTTCAATGAGATGGAAATCAAACAGGTGCCTAGAGAACATAACAGCCATGTGGATGCCCACGCAAACTTGCGCTCATCCGTACAAATAGAAGAGCCAAGAACAATTCCGTTCGTGTTCCTCAAGTGGCCAGCCGTATGGAAAACCAGTGAACAAGAAGTCTCCGAAATTGCACATGAGGTAACATGGATCACCCCTTTATTTGATTACATTCATAATGGTTCTTCACCAGATGATCGCAATGAAGCAAGGAAGATAAAGGCTAAAGCGGCCAAATTCACTATAATTGACGAACGACTCTTCAAAGGATCCTATTCCAAACCATATACCTGACTTGTGTCAATCCGAACGAAGTTAAGAACATCCTAGTTGAACTCCATGAACAGGAATGCATAAATCACTCAGGAGGAAGAAGTCTGGCGCATAAAGTACTAACTATCGGATATTATTAGCCAACATTGCGAGCGGACTCGAAATATTACATACGAAACTGTGATAAATGCCAAAGATTCGAACCTATGCCTAAACAGCCGCTCGAGTTGATGACCGCTGTGTTGGTGCCATGGTCGTTCATAAAGTGGGGGATGGACATCGTTGAAAAAATATCGACCGCTCCAAGACAAAGAATCTACATGCTAGTATTGACTGACTATTTCACAAAATAGGTGGAGGCTAAAGCATTCCACCAGGTACGCAACACCGAGGTAAAAAAAAAACTTTATATGGAAAAATATCATTTACAGATTTGGTGTTCTGTACGAAATAGTCACGGAAAACAGTTCGGAATTCATAAGTCATGGATTCCAATATTTATGCGAAGAATGGAATATCAAGTTACAAACCCCGAGACATCCCAGATGAACGAACAAGCTAAATCAACCAACAAGATGGTAATAAACACCTTAAAGAAAAGGCTGGAAAATTTAAAGAGATGATGGACAGATGAGTAACCTGGGATGATGTGGTCGTACAGAACAACTACAAAGACATCAAGGGGAGAAACACCATTTTTCACTCGTATACGGCTTAGAAGCAGTCATTATAGTCGAAACGAGTATTCTGACTGCCAGATACTAGTCGGCGTCCAATGAATCAAATAACCAACTGCTTACCCATGAGTTAGACCTGCTTAACAAAAAGAGAGAACTAGCTTCCATCCGGACTACAGCATATACGCAGAAAGTCTCAAGATACTACAACAAAGACGTCCAAACACGAACTTTCCAAGTAGATAGTTGGGTATTGCACAAAGTTTTACGGAATACCAAGGAAGATGGTGCGGGAAAGCTTGGACCAAAGTGGGAAGGGCCTTATAAAATCACCAAAGTACTCGGTAATCGGGCTTATCAACTACAAACTCCGGACGACTGAAACATCATCAGCAGCTGGAACACCACACACCTAAAACAATATCATTTCTAAACAATATATCTACAATTTCTTTTTGTTTGCCCTATTCATCATTTTTTTTTCTTTGCTTTTTCGACGTGATCCATACTAACTTAGGCACAGACATTAGTACTTTTTATCATAGAAACGAACGAAACAAAATAAACACCAATCCAATGGGAGCAAAATCAACTCCAAACCACCAAGAGCAAAATCAACTCCACCAAACCGCATGGAAAAAGGTAGCAGAGGTAAGTCTTAACCCTTCTCATAAGGGGCATCATCGAAAAAGACTGGCTCAAATCATCCACAATCTATACAAAGTACCCCTCTCGACATTACAACTTATTACACACCTGTATACTCTACTTCTCTACTGGGTTTCAATTTCAACCCAGAAGGTTAATCGAATTCCAGACAAAAATCCTTAGGACGCCAAGGTATGAAAAAGCTCCGACTACCAAGTCGACCTAACCACATTGGGAAAATCTCAGTTGAAATTTAATCTGAATGAACTTGTCTAGTTTTATTTGCATTAGGGGGAAAATATAACATACCACATCATTCTGCTTAATTTTCATGTAAAATGAAAAGACATTTGGAGAATAAATTTGTACGTTCATACAAAGTTTACATATCCAAGCAAAATAGTAAAAAGAAATGAACTCATCAACATCTCAAAAGCATACTTGGCACTGCAAAAACTTTGATATTGTTACTTAAACTTAATTTTTACTTATATGTTAACTACTACCCTTTTACAAAAGTAAAATTATGTCCCATAACAAAAGCACACATTCGAAAGTCACAAACATGAAGAAAATAGAAGTCTTAAACAAATTTTAAAAGTGAAAGAAAAAAGAAAAACACAAAGTCAAGCTTTGGCTACTTGTTGATTAACCACTTCCTCAACAACCTTTTCTCCAGTTAGGTCTTCCATGAAAACATCTCGGGCATCTTTGTTAATGATCCGATGCATCTCCTCCCATTGACGTAATGCCTTATGAACGTCCCAGGTCCCTGCCTTCCCATTTAGATATTCTTGCATTATTCCCGCACGGACCTTAACTGACGTGTCCAGCTTAATGTTTTTGTTCACATCAATCAACCGCTCTACCTTGGCATTACCTGTCAATAGATTCAGCTCGGATTCCTCCAAGTCTACATGCAGCCTATGAATCTCATCATCCTTGGCTTGGACTGATTGCCCCATCTCGAGTTTGAACCTGTCTAGTTCTAATCGGAAGTCATCCTTCTCGGACCTAAGCTCGATGTTCTCATCATTTAGTTCCCCATTCACCCAAGTCGTGTCATTTAGATGAACGACCAGCTCAGAATGACTTCATTTCAAAAAAACAAATAGGGAGCTCATGGCCTACAAAAAAAAAATATACCACGAAGTTAAGATTGAGTCTAAAATAATGAAGAAATAGTCAGTATTAGACAATGCTTAGCAGGAGACTTGCCCCCTTCATCGGCTACTACTAGGAGCCTAAAACCTTTCCAATTATCAACAATCTACTGATTGAAATGCCCGACCAAAGAAAAGCTTGACATCAGAGGTATCCCAAATGGCAAAACCAATGCTTCATTCTCTTCAGTATCCTCCAGGATATCAACCACTTATGTCCGATGCTTCTTTGGCTGGGAAGACTCACCAACCTTCTCCCTATTTCACTTCGATGTCGACATGGCGGTGCGAGTGGTGGTTGGCGGACTTTAAGTCTTCTTCCTCTTCCTCTTCCTTTTCCTTGCAGCCTTGGCCTTTTTCTTCGTGGCCCGTTGAGCGATCGCTTCCTCGTTGTTAACCAACCTTGCGTTATTTTCCATGAGAAGTTCTTCATGGTTCCATTCGGACAATGTTAAATGTAAGAATACTTGCTAGGACTCCGAATATAGACGTTTAAGGGTGTGACGAAAGACTAAGATTTCAGTCGAAAGAATACCTTGTCTTTCCTAAAGCCTTACCTTTAGAAGTTCGTACGAACAAAGAAAATTCTTGAATGACCAATTCTTTGACTTAATAAGCAAGATCTTCTAAGTACGATCCACTGAATCGATTTTGCTCTCAACTGGCTTGGAACCTGCACGGAAACATGACTTAGTTTCAGTTAAAAACATTTCCCTAAAAATAAACACAGGGACACGAACTTATACCTGCTGCACTCCATTTGAATGGAATGTCAGGCTCATTCTCTTCACCAAGCAAACATTTTGAAGAAACAAAAAAGTACTTAGACTTCTAGTTCTTGTCAAATGTGGTTAGCTCAGTGACCAAGTGTTGCTTCATCTTCTTCAAAACCAAATTATAAAGGCCTTTATCTAAATCATGCTCCTTCAGATAATAGCTATACAATAAATTTGTGAGCTCGAAATTAATCTCCAGCTGGCTGCTCAGAACCAAGACTCCCAAAAGAATGTGCCAAACATTCAGCATCAATTGACCTAGGCTGATACCGAAATGAACACTGACCAATTAAGTTTGGGGATGAGAAACCTATGACCGATGGCAAATGGAATTTCGTAAAAACATAAAAAGTTAGGGACAACCCAGTTGACTCTCTCCCCAACCTTAGCACTTCTCAGCTCAAATTCATCTGGAATTAGGTATCACATCTGAACAGTCCAAATGTTGAGCTCCATCATTGTGGCCTTTGGATTAAACACCAAGAGACCAGTCAGTCTGGGATTTTCAGAGAAATTCGCTACTAGGGCTTCTTTCTCCTCTCCTCTGACCAGACGTTCCACCGGCACGGCCTCTGGAACGTGGGAAGTCTTCCCTGCCAAGAGTAAAAAGGCCACCTTTGATCTTCGTAAGGGACATCACATATCCGAGGAGGAGATATTCCCTTCTCCTTCTCTTTAATGGACATATCCATCTTGTCTTCATTGTGGAAACCTATGGGTGGGATGGATTCACTAGTTTCCATAAGCCTATCTAAAAAAGAAAAAGGCATACCCATGTATACTCAAATTCAAGAAAAAACTATGAATTTCAATTATCAACGCTTAATTCAGAACCTATAAGCCTCACCAAAGCCTTTTACCCAATCTTTTATCAGAAGGATTAGCCAATCATTTTTAGATACAAACATATACCTAGACAGAGTCATTAATTTAGAGTTGGTAGCACAAGATTCAATTAGCATCTTTAAATGTATCACAAAGGAGTTTCTACATCTAATAGGAAGCTTATTTATACCTTAAAAACCAATTATAGATCCAGGCCTAGACTAATGCACAAATAAAAAAAGGAAGCCAAATAGCGTAAACTAACCCCTTATCAAGGGAATGGGGACCAATTTCATCAGAGAAAAAAGGGGTACAGGGACAATGTGACCGAAAAACACTTCAAAGTTGTAGACGACGAGAAGGAAAACCAGAGGAAACGAAAGAAAGATTGAAGGAATGAGATTGAAAATGGGTTTTTGTTGGTTTTTAATCTTCTCCTAGAAGAAAGGACACACGTCAGTCATCGGGGAGGCATTCTCAATTCCCAACGAAGACAAGTCTTCTCAAATCTTGCAGACCACAATCGGCCACATGTACGAAAGCATCTTTCCTGCCAACGATGACTTCAAGCAAAAATTTCCTGCTCTAAACGTTTCGTTTGAACCTAGGATCAAAACTAACGAAAAGTATCCGTTTGGAATAAAGCGACTTCTTCCATATCCTAATTCAAAATGAAATTAAGTTAAGATATGCGGTGCTAACTGTTGGGGTCAAAACTCGCCTAAGCCCAAACTCTTGTTCCAGATGAAGCGGCCTTAGGCCCATCTAACTTAAGCGTAAAATAGAAAAACACAAGAAGCAGTTTGGCTTGCTTTGACTAAGCAGCCGTTGCAATGAAGGAATGGATACGACCCATTTTACTCCACGTCAGTGCAACTATTGCGAGATTGATCTGATAAGACGGAACAGACTCCTAGTCCACAACGATTAGGTCTTAATTCCTTTAAATGACAAACTGAGATGAGAAAAGAAGGCAGGTGATACTCTAATATTGAACTAAGCTCTACTCTCCCAAGCTCATATCTTGCCCACCATTGCTTTGATACTAAAAGCTTTGATCTTTACTTTTCACCATCTTTTTCACATTGTTCTGAGTTATTGAAGTATACTTCATTTTGAACAACACCACGTACTAAATTCTAAATGAATGATATAAAAAGGAGAGTAATTGAGAGTTAGCCAAATTAATATTTTAGTGAAATAGTACTTTTATATTAAAAAAAATTAATTAAACAAAAATTTATCCTTAAACTCACAATTTTCATAACATTCAACTATTATTCAATAAAATTTAGGCTAATTGGTGCAAATACCCCCCAATGTTTGCGTGCTTTTACATGTTGCCCCTCAAAGTCAAAAATTGGTGCGAAAAACCCCTGAACTTACATTTTATTGGCAATTTTTTGGCAAGTTCAATGGAGTATTTACATAAAAATTGCAACATAAAAAATATAATGCTAGTTCAAGCGGTATTCACGTCAATTTCTAACTTTAGGGGACAACATGTAAAAGCACATAAACATTGGGGGTATTTACATCAAAAAGCCTAATTTTTTTTTTCATAAAGGCTTTTTGTTTTGTTTTTTTTTTTGTTTTTGTTGATAAAATTCCTTTCATAAAAAATTAAAAAAAAATTAATCATTTGTTATTATTAATTTTCAAATGTTGCTCTTATTATTATTATTATTATTTTCAATTCTTTCATAAAAATCCTTTTATCTTAGTTTGTTTTCTTTATAAAGGCCACCCCCCCCCCCCCCTTCCTTTTTTTAATCATTTTGTTATTATTAAGAAAGCGTGCAATAGCACGTAAGTACAATCATAGGCCCTAGGCAAAACAACTCACATAGCCGTTAATATTTGAATAAATTATGCTCAACCAGAAAACTCCTTCATGATTGTTTTTATCTTTTAAATATATATCTCAATTTATTCTACTCTAAAGAAAAATAAATATTATCATCCTGTAAACAAAATAGACAAGAATATAAACTTACTTATGCTTACTACAATAATAAAATTAATACATAGTTATATTTATAATTTCTTTATGTAGGGAGACTACAATTGATAGATGAATATAACTTTGGAGATGAAGATCACCGATGATGGTGATGGTGATGGTTATGGTTATGGAATAATTTTGAATAGATCTTTCATGTGATCCTATTAGTCTTGATAAGTGATGATTATATAGAGTCAAATAGATTTGAACTCTAAAACTTGTTCTAAACCTCTAGTATCAAGAGTCCAAGACCTACAATTCTAGAGAGAGAGGCTATGTCTTCTCTCTAGAATTGTGAGAGTTTTTTAGGTTCTGAGATAAGGAGGGGGATTATCGTTGTCGACTAGGATGTGACCAAGGTACTCCAGTGTTGCGGCTATCGTCTTAGCCCAAGGGTTCACATGTTCTTGGAGGTTGCAGAGGGGTGCGAGATGGTGGGAAGCAAAACTTGCAAGAGGGGAGTGGAACACCAAATCTATTGGGCTCGCTGGATCTATGGTTGCTAGAATAAGTAGAACTGAGGCATGAGTTTTTGCCGAAACTAGGATGGCCAGGAGGGAAGGGAAGGATTTGGATATGTTGGGGTATGGCAAATGGAGACCTCAGAATATTTGGGTGTTGGCCGGATGAGGGGATTTTGTTGGAGCTAGCATGGCTAGAAGGGGAAGGGAGGGCTTGAGTTTTGCAGGATTTGGCCGATGGAGATCTCTGGATTTTTGGGTTTCGGCTATAGGGGTCAAGTTGGGTGGGGGGTTATCTCTGATGAGTTCTAGCCAGTGGATGGTTTGGGTAAGGTGGATGGTTCTTGGTGTCTAATGGTTTCTGCAGACAGACAAAAGTGTTTGAATTTGATGGGGTTTCTACAACCTCATGTTTTTCTTATTTGTGTTTTGTGTTTATTATTGTGGATTTGGTGTGTGATATGTGTGTCTTTTGTGTTATTGTAATAATTCTAGTTTGTATGGTGGTAAGTTTTCTACTTAGATCTTTATACATGAAGTAGATTTTCCACGTAGATCTAGGTTTATCATGGTAGTATTCCATCCAAAGGGATGGCATGATCTAAAATACTCAAGATCTCCAGAGCCGCTTGCGGCAATGTCAGACCAAATAGTTTCCGTTGGTGATCTTGGATAAGTTTTCTAGTTTGGCGTAATTAATTTCAATATCAATGGCCAAAACTTATATTGTTTAGTTCTTAAGATTGTATATGTGTGTCTTTATACGCTTAGGATGTTGTTTGGTTTATCATTTTACAATATTCTAAATAGAGTATTCCAACAGAGTAACAATATGAACAGAGTTCCTGTTTGGTTTATCATTCTAAACAGAGTATAAACAAAACTTTTGTTTGGAATAACATTCTAAACAAAGTTTTTCTATTTTTAAAGTAATTTCATTTATTCTAATTAAACTAATGCAATTTGTTTCAAATAAAAATTTATTTTTTATGTAATTTCATATAATTTAGTTTAATTAACTTCATTTTTTTTAAAAAAAATTCATATAATTTATTTTAATTAACATAACTGATTTAAAGTAAAGAAATCTTATAAACTAAATTGATTACAAAAAAATAATTTATTTTGTTAATTTTTTAAATGTAATTCATATAATCTAGTTTGATTAACATAATTTATTTATTATTAAAAAATCATAAAAATTAAATTTGTTATAATAAAACAATAGACAAACTCATGCTATTTCCACCAAAGTCAAGTAATTTGTTTTCCTAGTTTTAAAATGTAAGTATGGATACAATTTGAATATTTTGCAAACTAACGCAATATTAAAACTTCTTATAAAGATAGGAAAAAAAACCGTAATATGTATCTTGTCAATGCTAATACACAACCATTGCTTAGTTAGAAACAAACATAACTCAAAGTCTAAGAATAAAAACATAACTAACGCTTACATAATGTAGTTTGGGTTTAAGTTCAAATACATAATATAATAAGTTCTAATACAGATGCCTATCATTCCATATCAAATTTGCTAGTTCATCACGAAAGTTGCCCATATAATTATTCGCCTCAATTTGTTGTTGGGTTGAGGCTTCTGCAACATCATCCTCATCATCCGTTACACCATCATCAGGGTTGAAAACTGCAGCTTCATCAGAAAATAGCTTAACGAAATTATGAAGTACAACGTATGCTATTACAATATCTCTTTGTTTTTGTAGAGGATATTGTGGTATCCTTCGTAAAATGTGAAATCTATTTTTCCATACGCCGAATGTTCTATCGATGACATTGCATAGGGATGCATGTCAGTAATTAAATATTTTTTTTCCTACGATCACCATCTTTGCGCGTACGATCATGCAAGTGGTAGTTTTGATCTCGGAAAGGAGAAAGAAATCCTTGTTTATTTTTGTAACCAACATTAATCAAGTAATACTTACCTGAAACATGAAAAACATACTTAGTTTTGTGTGTTCCATACAACATAATTATCATGTCTTAACAAGTGCAATTACCTATGTCTTTTTAAAACCCATCACTAATTAACAAACGAAGCATACCAGGAGGTGTATGTTGAAATCTAAACTCAGGTGTGGATGTGGCGACGTTCAAAATCCGTGCGTCATGTGTAGATCCTTCCCACCCCGCCACTATGTAAGTAAACTTCATTTCAAAGTCTACCATCGCCATAACATTTTGGCTCATGAACCCTTTTCGATTACGGTAAGCCGAAGCTACCTCAGATAGTATGATGCACTCTATATGCATTCCATC
Source organism: Ulmus americana (assembly GCA_010015005.3). Classification (NCBI taxonomy): domain Eukaryota; kingdom Viridiplantae; phylum Streptophyta; class Magnoliopsida; order Rosales; family Ulmaceae; genus Ulmus; species Ulmus americana. The sequence continues at coordinate 945 of WUAT03085887.1, read as the reverse complement.
AATAGAGCCAACACAACCCTAACATGCATTGAAAAAGAAAATATATTCTTTCAACTTCAAACATTGTAAAGCACAATATTGTTATGAAAGAGATAATAACGACTTCGTACCTGAAAGTAAGGAAAAAATCTGATGTTGGTGGCAATTACTGGTGATACAACATTAAAATCAGGAGGTATAATAAATCTGGTTGCCAAGTCAACCAAGTTAGAGCATACGACATCAAAGTTTACCTACTAATTGTCTCCCCCGAGTGATTCCACTCATAAGCACTTCTTCTGTTGCTATCCCCATGAGCAACCATTGTAAGAAACAATATGTGGCAACCCGAGTTCTTAACAGCTTATTTAACCAACTTAATCAATTTAGGTCTAAAATTTCAGGAATTTTTTTTTCTTTTAAAACCTAAACATACATAAAAGATCACCTCATGACGTTCGAAATACTTGAAAACCTTGCTGTTTTGAAAACCGAGTAGTCCATAGATTTAAATTAAAACTCATACCTGAATTAGATCTTCAAAACTTCGTACTTGCCTAAAACACATTTTCTTTATTGGAAATCAAAGTTTTAGAAAAACGGTTGCTAGTAAATCATAGCTTACCAGACTAATAGTTAAAAGATAAACCTCCGAAAAGAATATTTTCATAACAAAATCCATAAAAGAAAGTACGGCTTAAAACGTATATAAAAATATTTTATAAAACGGCAGGTAACTCTTCATAACATGTGCGGAATGTGTGTGCATGGTCAAGTTATCGATCCCCACTTTCCAGAGACCAACTATACCTGCATCTCATTCATATATTGGAGATATGCTTACCCTTGATACCTACAACACAAACGTAAGTCGTGAGCCGAAGCTCAGCAAGTACAGACATATCTCACAAAATAAGCACAACACATTTAATAAGGACATAAGATATATCAAAATGATCATCATGT
>WUAT03085886.1:0-20033 GCA_010015005.3 Ulmus americana | reverse complement strand
AAATTGTGTGGATTGTATGTATGATTGATATCGAGCTTTGTCTCATATGAAACTCAATGTTATTATTTGCATCAGTTTAAAATCTATATTTTAAAGATTTTGCAAACACAAAAGGAGCTTCATTTTCATATAGGTTCGAAGAGAAAAGTTTTAAGAAAATTATTTTTTTTGGTTTTTATTGTGTTGTATCTAGCTTCTAAAGGAAAGAGGTAATCTCCGCAAGTTAGGAGGACAAAATTAAAGTTAAAGTTTCAGAAGTCATGTGGAAGTTTTGGACTAGGTAGCTCCCCCCGACTCCTCACAAATGCGCGCATAGGGTATGGACATAGGGCCCACAAAAATGAATTTGAAGTATGAAAAATGTTTTCAAGTATTTTTCTACATTGCATGAAAAACTGTTTTGTGAGACTTTATATTGTCCTTGCTGGGCATTAGCTTACATAGTTCGGGTTGTAGGCACCTCAGGTAAGCAACCGCTTGTTTATGATTGATGGATGGGTACGTACTAACGTGGGATTGGTGGGAGGTCGTTGGGAAAATGGGCCATCACATAAAGGTTTCCTTATGCACCAAAATACATTGTTTTAAGTTCGGTTTAACAGTATGAGTATTAATTCCGTATTTCCAGAGATATTATGTAATATTATATTTACCGTACTAGACTATTACGTATTTACCTTTTATGCACTAAGTTATTATGGAAAACTTATGCTATTAGTAACTTTTATATTATTGAGATGAGGTAAATTATCCACATTTAAATATACAACTTTGCAATGTAGGAATATAGGTATATTGATGCTTACATTTTTCAATCGAATTATTTGAGACAAATTCTAAGGTTAGATTTTAAAAGTTTTGCGATTAAAGAAAAGTCTTATTTGTCATTTTGTGAATTGGAGTTAGGACACTTGTTATTCTTTTTACCATTTCTTATTATTCGTAAATAAACAAAATTGAACTATGTTTTTTTCCAACAAAATATTGTGGAAAGGGAATTAAAAAAGTTTTGATAAACTTTTCAAATGAGATGTATTTTAATAAGAGACTTTTCAAAAAAAAAAAAATTATCCCAAATTTTCAAGACCTTAATTTTGGTTATTAAATAGTTAACCGAAGGCCCTGAAGGGTTGGGTCTTCATAGGTTCATGATTCTGCAGTATTCTAAACAGGACATTTTAAATAAGGTTTTTGTTTGGTTCAGAGCATTCTAAACATGATTTTTGTTTGGTTCAAAGTATTCTAAATAGAATTTTTGTAAAAAATAGTAGGTTCACAAACTTTTATAATAAAATAATATTTATCAAAAATAATGGGGTCCACATTTTAATAATTCTTTTTAAAAATTGTGGAACCCCTTTTTAGGAAGAGAAATTAAAAAAGAAAAAAAAAAGTACAACACGTTGTCTTGTACTAGCAGCAAAAAGTTGCAAATAAAAAAAATAAAAAATAAAAAGTAACAAAAAAAGTGGGGCACACGTGATTATCTCTGTCTTTGACAGGGTTGGCATGTTTTGGCTTCTAATTTTTGGAACAATGACTTTATTCAATATTGGGTATTCAAAATACCCTTGCCAAACATGTGGGCTTTTTGCAAATTTTGGTTGGGTATTCTAAATACCCAACCAAACAGTTGATACTTTGCCTTAGCTCGATTAGATTTATTTGTCGCCGAGTGTTCTTGCATTCGGTCACTCATGGAAAGATCCTAGAATGTACAATGGAAACAAAGGAAAAATAATTTAATACTTACAATTATTTAGACTTGTAAACAAATTCACGGACTTTTGCCGATTGGCAAGGCTAACTTTGTGGTAAGGAACGTTTGGCCCATGATTAGCAAAGTGTGTCTTAGCCTTCGTTTTGTAATCGAGGTATTAATCAGTTGCTAGTTAATCAATATGATTATAATCATCCGGTACTCCTCCGGAGAATGATTGCCCTGAAGGTTAAAAAAACTCCTGCAAAAATTTGAATGAGGTGAGTTAAAACTAACTAATTTAGTGAAATAAATTAATGTACAAAGTTTATATTAATTACATGAACCATGGTGAAAACACGAGCTCTCAAGTGCTCTGGAACATCTGCCTATCTCGCATTCTCCCCAGTTGGTTGGAATGTATGCACGACCATGTCAACCATAATGGGAAATGGGTCAAACACAATCCAAAATCCAGTTCCAAATCCAATATTAAAACTAAATCAAACTAAACCAATCCAAAATAATAAAAAAATCCAATATCAAAACCAAAAATCTATTGTTGACGCAGAAATTTGGTTAACGATTAAAGTAGATTACGTAGGCTATTCTTTTAGGTAAGCAGGATTACCTGGTGTCGAGTCAAGTCCAGCTAGGAAGAGATGACGGAGTCATTGTATGCGTGACGGCGTTAAAGTTGAAGAGCTATCTGGAGAGGTGATCTGCAAAACATAAAATAGTCAGAGGTCAGGGGAGTTGTTCCCTCAATTACACTCTGATGTTTTAGTCAGATTGAGAAGTGAGTAATCTTGAGAGAGACAACAAACTAGGAAAAATTGCACGTACCTTATGTGAGGAAAAATGAGAGGTATTTATAATGATACCTGATGGAGGAAGAAGGAACTATTTTTAAGGAGGAGAAAATGCTTTTTCCTGATGATGACGTGTGCGTTTTGGACACGGGATAAGCATTCCACAAAATGTGGGTCTTTGTAATAGCGATTACAAGGACTTGTGTAATAATGTCGGTTTGTGTGTCTTGGATCAATTGATCGATCAATTTATACTGATGATTTTGTACAGCTTAGTCTTGGAGACATTGCATCTCAAATTGATTATGTGTTAAAAGGCTCCTTGAGGGACTATGTGATTCGGAGAGAAGATGGGCGTGTAAAATAGCTCTTTGACAGTAATGAATAGACTTGAAGAAGTATTGGGTTTGGAAGCCAAGGAAACAGAGGAAAAAGGTCGAAAACTCGACGCCCGCATTGGGAAGAGAAGTCCCTTGAGAAACGTCTTGGTTCGGAGAAGGAATATGCGTACTAAATGGTATGTCGTGGGTGTGAAGCACAAACTTGAAGAAGTTCCAAGATAGGAGGTCGCGAGAGCAAGCAAAGATGGCAGAAATATCAGCTTGGGAAATAGTTGAGCTACCCCCACATCTAAATTTGACTAAGTGTTGAGAAGTCCCTTGAGGAACTACTTGATTCAGAGACGAGATGGGCGTGCTAAGTAGTTTGTCGCAAGCGTGAGGTGTAAACTTGGAGAGGTATTGAGGTTGGAAGCCGAAGACACAAACGAAAGTAAGTCAAAACGTAACGGCGACTTGGATGAGCTTAGCTTGGCAGGTATAGCTCTTGATCTAGTCTACGTGTCAATAGTTCTGAGATTACTTGGATGCCACCTCAACCGTGATCAAAATCCCCATAACATCTATATCTAAACCAAAAATCCATATCTAAATAACAAATCCATATCTAAACAACAAATCCATATCTAAACCAAAAATCAATTTCCAAATCAACACAATCAACAAAATCAATGGCCAAAGACAATTTAAAATCTATTTCCAAATTCAATATCAAAACTAAATCAAACTAAACAATCCAAACATATTTTAATATCAATTTAAATCCAAAAAAATCAAACCAAATCAAAGACAAACTTACCAGCGGCGAGCGGCAAGACAACAGGACCATGAAGAGAAGAAGAGCAGAGGAAAAGTGGAAAGAAGAAAGGGGTTCTGCATGTTTTGTAATTAGGACCCTATAAAGACGACATATGTCATCACTATAGAGTTAAAATATCGTCGCTATAGACATAATATTTTTGTCTATATTGACGACAAGTGCCATTTTTTCCTCGAAATTACAACACATATAGCGATGACTATTTTGTCTATAGAGTTTCCTCAGGAAAATAAAGCGCCATTTTTTTTCTCGAAAATACAACAATATAGCAACGACAACTATAGAGTTCTCCGGGAAAATAAAGGGCCATTTTTCTCTTTGAAAATACAATACATATAGTGACAATTATTTTATCTATAGCGACGACATATGTCGTCGCTATAGCGTTTCCCTGGAAAATTAATGCGCCAAAATTTTCCCAGGAACTATTGATGTCTATAGTGATAATGAAGTGGGTATAGCGACGACAATTGAATTTTTGATACTATATGCTCCCCTAGTGAAAAATAACAAACGATGAGATTATTACGACGACTTTAAGTATGTTGTCGCTATAGCTAACTATTTTTCTAGGGAGTTGTAATCAAGGATTGCAATATCAATATTTTGACCGAAATTTTGGTAAGTACCAATATCGAAATCAAAGGTATATTATGTTAGTCCAGAATTTTGGTGAAATATTGAGAAATATCGATATCGATATCAATTTAATTTTCTAATAGTGTAAATTTTCCTTAATTTCACAAAAATATCGGTAAGTTACAGGAAATATCGATATTTCAGAATGAATTTTAAAAATATTAAGTTTTCCCTTTTTTTTTTATAATTCTTTTTTCCTTTCTTATTTATAATTAGAAGCTAAAAAACTTACAATTAGAAGTTAAAAAGCTTTGAAATTTTTTACAACTAGAAGCTAAAAAAACTTTAAAGGAGGAAGGCATGGACAACAAATAAGAATGAGTCATTTTGATAAAGAATCTCTTACTATGAGTTTTTCATCGATGATTATGGATATTGAGCATAGTTATTATGGTGATTCCCAAATTGGATCAATTTTTAACACACCATATTAAGGTTCTTATAGCGGCTACAATATATTTGACTATCCTTCGCCACAAATTCCATATGAAATTTCTATGCATGGAGATGAATAATACCCACCGACTTAGGTCAATTTAAACTACCTAATTTATGAATTGTTAGTAGGAAGAAATCATTAACATACACTTGACATATTAATAACTATCTTCAGAATTATGATATTACAGTATCTTGACAAAAAATTTGCTCCAATCAAGATGGGATCTTGCCTTATGTGTTCAAACCTCTGAATAATTCATTTTAATATTGAATTTATTATGTTGTGTGCTTGCATTATTTCTTCTTTGTACTATGTAATAAATTATGATATTTCTTCATTGAAAATTTATTTTAAATATCACATATATCTTTATTGCGTTATATATTAAGCACTTAACTTATTTTAGATAAACTTTGAAGAAATTAGAAAGAAAACTATGTTCTCTATATATAGAGAAACTAGATAAGTTCTATATATAGGGTGAGCATCTTGTACAATAGATTATAGCTAGCATAATAGAAATCAAGATGATATAACAAACTATACAACAAACTAAAATTATACAACTAATCCTAACAACTAGGATTAACAAATCTTAAGCGACTTGTGTTGAGGTGTCTAGCTGACATGGCTTCAGCTTTTTTTCTTTCTTTTTTTTAATTATCATCCCCCCTCAAGTGAAAGGGTGTTGGAATAACACATAATTTTGATTGAAGAACCGAGAACCTTAAGCCTGGAAGATGTTTAGTGATCAAGTCTGCAATTTGATTATCTGTGGAGATGTGTTGAAGAACAAGTTATTTTTCAACAACTCTATCTCTAACAAAGTGTAAATCTATCTCTACATGCTTTATCTTGGCATGAAAAACCGAGTTTATTGCTATGTGATTGGCACACCAAAGAATAGGAGAATCCTATTGTGGAATGTATAATTCTTTTAGCAAGGCTTGAGTCAAAATCACCTCAGCAGTGGCAATAGCAAGAGCCATGTACTCAAACTTTGCACTACTTTGAAAAACGCTTTTTGTTTGGTTGCAAGCCAAGAAATTAAGCTATTTCCAAGGAAAAGACAAAAGGCACTAGCACTTTTTCTGTCATCAGGAGAGCCTGCCCAATTTGCATTTGTGTAGGCTTGGAAATGAAAGTTATATGATGCTGTAAGTTGGACTCCTTCATGTATTATGCCCTTTAAGTATCTTATAATCCTTTTGACAACAAGCCAGTGAGCAATTGTAGGTTGTTGCGTAAACTGGCAGGCTATGTTAACAGCAAAGGATATATTTGGCCTAGTCATTGTGACATATTAAAGGGCACCTACTATACTCATGTACTGAGTAACACCTTCATATGGATCTCCATCAAATTTGGACATTGTCTTGCCAATAGCTCCTGGAGTCTTTGTTGGCTTACAGTCTGTCATCTCAATCCTTTTGTGAAGGTTTGAAATGTATATACTCTGCGATAGATGCATAGATCCTTCAGAATAAGCAACTTCAATGCCTAAGAAATATGAGAGATTTCCTAGATCTCTTAAAGCAAAAGTTGTTATTAAGATGAGTAATAAGTTGTGAAATCTGAACTTCTGAGCTTCATGTGACAATTATGTCATCTACATAAACCAAAACAATCAAAATTGTTGACTTGCCACATTTGCTAAACATGGAACTATCTGTCCTTGAATAGAGAAACACCTAGGAAATAAAAGCTAAGCTGAGTCTATTAAACCAAGCTCTAGGTGCTTGTTTTAGACCTTATAGTGCCTTCTTGAGCTTGCATACATGACCTGGATATTGACTGCTCACAAAGTCAGGTGGTTGTGCCATAAAACTTGCTCATCCAAAGTTCCATGTAAAAAGGAATTTTGAACATTGAGCTGTCTTATTATCCACTTGAAAGACAAAGCAACAATAAGAACTATTTTAATAGTTGCTAGTTTAACTACAGGACTAAAGGTCTCAAAGTAATTAATGCCATGAGTTTGGTTGTACCCTTTAGCAACTAATCTTGATTTATATCATTTTATTGTTCCATCATACCTGTATTTAAGTTTATAAACCCACTTACAGCCTATTATATTCACAACTGTAGGAGGAGCCACTAAATCCCAAGTCTTGTTCCTTGGAAGAACAACATATTTTGCTTGCATAACAACTACCCAATTAGAATCCTTAAGGGCTTGTTTAACTGTGGAAGGTTCAATTGCTGCTTTTAGAGAAAAAATATTCCTTTTCCTAGTAATTCCATTCATAGCACGAGTGACCATTCTTTGTTGATTATCTGTAGGAGCATTTAACATTGCTGGTTCTGAAGTAGGAGCCACATGAACTAAGTTTTCACCATTTTACAATGGAGAAGGAGGTGCAGAAACATGAGAGATAAGATTGGGTTCATGAGTTGTTTGAATAGAAGAAAGAGGTGAGCTAAAAGGAATTGAAATAATAGCAGGAGTAGAAGTTTTTGCAGGGTCATCAAAGGAAGAAGATTGGATTTTCTTGGCTAGGGGTGGCAATTTGTGTCGCAGGTCGTGTTATGGGTCGGGTCATGTTAGGTTGACGGATCTAGTTAGCCAACCCTAACTTGACCCGTTTATGTTTTGTGTCAAGAAAACATTACTCTAACCCGATTCATCGTATTCATGTGTTGACCCAACCCATACTACATGTTGGTCGACATGATCAGTCTAACTTGTTTGACCTATTTGACATGTTTGACATATTTGACCTGTTCAACTCGTTCGAGTTAAATAGTTTATCACAAAATATCAACACAATAAACATAATTGTTAATCTTTAACTAATATTTTAATCAATTAATTTTCAAGTGTAAATAAATTATGATATATTTTTTTTAAGGATTTTTCTTTAGACTTTACTTTTATTTTTTTAATGTAAAATAAATAATATTTTTAAATATAAATTAATATTTTTAATTATTTAAAGTAGATAAACGGGTCAATCTGTGTTAATTTCGCGTCACGTGGGCTGACCCTAACTGGACCAAAAAAAAATCGTGTCAAACGGGGTGACCTGACTTTGACCTGCTACCTTAAAACATCAACCCTAACTCGTTAAATTCGTGTCGTGTTGTCATGTCATGACCCAAATTGCCACCCCTAGTCTTGGCTAAGGGAAGCATGATTCATCAAAAACAACATGAGTAAATACAAAAGTGTAATAAAGACAAAGATATCCTTTATGAGTAAGGTTGTATCCTAGAAACAAACATTTGATAGATCTATATTGTAGTTTATGACTATTGTAAGGTCGAATGAAATGATAACAAAGACAGTAAAAAATGTGAAACATTTTATAATTAGGCTTTTTGTTGAAAAGAATAAAGTAAGGATAAGCAAACTCAAGGAATTTTGTTGATCAGGAAGACAACATTCTGGAAAGCATATAGCCAATATCTCATAGGTAAAGAGGCGTGAGCTAAGAGAGCCAAACCAATTTCAACATGTCTATGCTTGCGTTCAACCTTGCCATTTTGAGAAAAGGTGTATGGACAATAAAATCTGTGTATTATACCAGATTGATTTAAGAATGGAAGAAAGGATCTAAACTCCCCTCCATTATCAGATTGAAGACACTTAATAGTAGTATTGAATTAGTTTTCAACAAGAATTTTAAACCTTTTGAACACATATAGTGCTCGATCCTTAGTTTGTAATGAATAAAACCATGTAAATATGGAAAAATCATCTACAAACAAGATAAAGTATCTAGCACCAGATGTGGATTTGATTGGGGCAGGACCCCATATATTAGTATACACCAATTCTAAAGGGGTAGAGACACATGACGAGGAAATTTTTAAAGGTAAACGATGGCTTTTTACTAATTGACAAGAAGAACAAACTGTTATCTTATTGCTTGAGTATGAGAGTTTACAATCTGATAATATTTTGCTTACAACATCATAATTAGCATGGCCTAATCTGCAATGCCATAGCTTAGAGTTATTTACAAGAGAGTTGAAACTAGGTACATAATTATATAAATATTTTGAGTTATTGACAAATCTTTCCTAAAATTGGAAATGGGAAATTTATAAAGGCCATTTTCAAGCTTACCTTGAGCAATAACCCTCTTGGTAGTTTGATCCTTCACAAAGAAAGATTTAGAGTGAAACTCAATAATAGCATCATTATTAGAACAAAATTTAACTACACTGATCAAGTTAGCAGAGATGAAAGGAACATTTCTTGAGTTTAAAGGCATGATTATTAAAAAGAAAATGTTTAGAACCTATACTAGAGATATAAAGTTTCTTACAATTGCCAACAATGACTCGTTCAATTCTTGTGTAAGGGGTAGAGTTACTTAGATTTCCAGTAGTTGGTGTCAAATGGTGGCTAGCTCCTAAATCCAGTTACCAAGCATCATCTCCCACTGTGCTTGGTGAAGCAACCATAGTTGACATGTTGTTTTGTTGACCAACACCTTGATCATTCTGATTATGTCCTCCTTGCAAAGAGAAATCAAAATGATGATAAAAAACATGGACAGTGTGTCCAAATTTTCCACACAACTGACACTGAGGTTTGTTACCATGATTGGTATTAGGATTGCCTCTACCTCCTTGTTTGTTTTTACCACCTCTGCCACTGCTATAGTACCCTTGAGAATTGTTTCCTTGACCTGATCCTTGACTATGACCTCCATTGCTTCTCTTGGTTCCTCCAACTTTATTGTTTGAAGAAGCAAAGTTTGCAGTCATGTTTGAGGCATCTTTGATAGAGTTTTGTTGCTCAAGATGGTGCTCAAAAGAAAGAAGCATACTATGAACTGCTTCAAGAGAGATTTTTTCATCTCTAGTGTTAATTACAGTAACTACTACATTATAATCTACTCCAAGACTGCCAAGCAATTCATAATCTGATCTTGCTCAGAAACTGGTTCTCCAATGGCAACAAGACTATCTAAAGAGGATGTGAAAATCTTAATTTGATCTTGAAACATATTTGATCTTAATCAAATAGTCAATCATTGACATTGATCCTTCCTTTGTGGTTTGTAATTCCATACTAAGTTGCATCACTCTAGCTCTTGAAAAGGATGAGAAAATCTTTTCTAGAGCTATCCAAGTTGAGTGAGAAGTAGTATGGCCTATGATATGTGCCATAATTCCTGGTATGAGAGATGAGTAGATCCAACTCAGGATCATTCGATCTTGTTGCCTCCAAGCAACAAAATCTGGATTAGCCAATCCATTGCTTGTTTCTCTTTGTGGACAAATCGAAATTCCTTCTATGAAATCTTCAAAACCATTTGCGAAGATGACATTGTCCATTTGTGACCTCCACAAGACATAATTGGTACAATCTAGCTTCATAAGAAGTGTATGGTTTAGCATCTAGAAAGCAAGAACAGATGCCATGGAAGGAGATTGAGTAGATCCAAAAGAATAAGATGAAGATGAGGCATCGGAAGCCATGATTGGATCAAGAGAAATTACGAGAGAAATGCAAGAATGTTTTTTTTTTTTCATCAATCGCTTTGATAACAAGATAAACTTTAAAGACATTGGAAAGGAAACTGTGTTCTCTATATCTAGAGAAACCATATAAGTTCTATATATAGAGTGAGCATCTTGTACAATAGATTACAGCTAGCATTACAAAAACCAAGATGATATAACAAACAATACAACAAACTTAAACTATACAATTAATCCTAACAACTAGGATTAACAAATCTCAAACAACTTGTGCTGAGGTGTTAAGACTAGCTGACATGGCTTCAGCTTTTTGTTTATCAATTTTAGTTTGTAATAACCTAGTTAATTTATTATAAAAAGTGTTTATTTTATGTATTATTACTTACTCAAGTTAAATCTAAAGTTTTATAAATATTTTACCAAAAAAAAATGTAAATATCCATTTGTTGATGCGTTTTCTTACTCGTCCCAAAGAGTGCCTCCAAAGTGGGCAGTAAGCATGGTGGAGTCTTGCAAAAGAGAAAATAGGTGAGCAATGGGAGGCTATCCATTTGATAACCCTCCGATGCCTAAGCAGCACTTGCGATTGAATGTTTGTAAATATCTCTGAGTGAGTAGAAAACAACATACAACTAGTGAATGAGTGAATTGTTTGTACCTTTGCTAGAGAAAGGATAGGAGTATATATAGTGTTGGAGGGATCCCAAATAGGCACGGGGCATTAAATGTGCTTTAATTCCAAGCAGTTTCCTGGAGAGCCTAGAGGCAGGTCTGAGGATGGATAACTCACAATGTGAATGCCTTGAAAAATTAATTGGAATAATAATGGGTGCAAGGTTAGTGTGTTGAACACCATCAATTCTTCCTTGAAATGTGCTCAGTGCATTTAAGTAAGAGTTTGACCACATTTAATCCCAATCCATGTAGAAAGGACCGAGGAAAGTACACCCTTGGGCGGTAATTTCCTTGATCGAAGGACACAATTAATGGGAAAGCTTGTTTCTGAGAAAGAGGCGCGCACGCGGGGATGAAACATCCAAATGAGGCTATTTCGTGGAGTTGTGCCTGTGCAAAACTTACTTGGTACTGTGAGATTTTTTCTTGCTCGGTACCAACCTTCAGCTCGACAGCGCGGAAAAAACCCCTCAACACCATTAGTTTTTTTTAATAGAAATATCCATTAAACTTTCCATAAAATTCAAATCTCAATATATCTCGCAATATCGATATTTTCATCATTGGTCGTGGATGGTCAAAAAAAGATTCCTCCACGCGTACGTGTTAGGAAAGAGAAATGTGTAACACAACTGGGTAGTGTTTCGTACTGAAAAGATGGCAGGAAAAAGGTTTGACTATAAAGGGGTGTGGGGTCAGTCCAATTGGGGTTAGCATGCTTAACCTTAATAGAGTTCATGTTAAGAGCCTTCCCAGCAATAGCCTTCTCGTCAATAGCTTTCCTTTCAAGAGCCTTTTCTTCAAGAGAGTTCACGTTAGGAGATTCTTCGTTAAGAGTATTTCCAATAGAAGAGGCCATGTCAGGAGGAATTATAAAATGCATCAAGATAATCTTGGACAGGACGAGTTCCTTAAAGGATTATAATTTTTTTTTCCTATAAATAAGAGATGTAGAGTCATTTTTTGATTCATTCTAACTTTGGGCAAGGTTGAGAGCTTCTCACTCTAGATTTTTTTTCTTGGGATTCTCTCTCTAGAAATTGTTCCCTCTCTTTTGTCAATTTAGCAAGATTTTAGAGTGAAATTATTGTAGATTCTTGAGAGAAATTTTGTAATCAATTGATCAAGGAGTTTGGATAGAAGAAGTTTATGTTTGTGTCTAATTTGGTCCAAACATTGGCACCGTCTGTGGGAATCCGATCAAAAAGCCTGATTTTGAGCTAAAGTCCAATTCAGAGAAGAGATAGAATTTCATCTGAACATCAAGGGCAATATTCTCATACTTGACTCTGTTATAGGATTTCAGGTAATTTTCTTCAAAATTCTTCTTACTCAATTCCTTGATTGATAATTCAGAATTTCCAATAGCTCAGAAGAACAATGCCACCGAAACGAAAGGGATCTTCAATGTCAAACAACTCAACTGAAGCAATAGAAATCGAATCGGTTCAAATCAACGCTAACGATGAACAAAAGATGGATAAATTGATGGGGACGTTAAGAAGGAATAAAGAAATGAAAAATTCAACTTCACAGATGATTGATGAGATGAGGAAGAAATTTGAAGAGAAAATAAGAGTTATATGAAGCAGAGAATCATTGCATGAAAGCTCGATTTTTTGATTTGAGTGATCCAGCCAAAAATGCCAAAAAAGAAGGCAGAAAAGATGCACAAAGAAAGTAAGTCATAGAAACCATTCAAAAAGAGAAAATCTTGGAGCAGAAAGGAGATGAACAAGAAAAAAGCATAGAAAGAAAGAATTTTCTAATCACGGGAGCTCAAACGAATTGGTCGAAAGGAAACCAAGATCGGACAAGAAGAACACATAAATGAAGTCTTCAAGAACCATACAACAACTTTTGGAAGAACCTGCCCAGAATTTATTCGCAAAGGAGAAGAATCGAATGAAAGATTGAGTAAGGAAGTAGCAAGAAGACTTGGAGGAGTCAGAACCTCAATCCTAGCAAATTTGGCATTAATTGCGGTCAAAGGAATCACAAAATTTCCATTCGGCCAATAGATCGAACAAGAAAGCAAGCTGAAGGATTAACCTCCAATCCTGGATAAGTTCGAAGGTAACTCTGATCCAGTAACTCACATTCTCCAATTCAGACAAAAGATGACTTTAGATTTGCCAAGTGAAGCAATGATGTGCAAATTGTTCGCTAAAACTCTTTTAGGATGAGCTTTGACATGGTTCAGCAAATTAGCGGAGGGAAAATAGAAGCTTTGAGCAATTCGAAAGGATATTTGTTGAATAGTACCACAACAACATTCCACAACCAAAAACCATGATTGACTTACACTTGGGACATAATCCAATGAACCAACAAGGCAGTTTTTGGAAAGATTCCTCAATGTCATGGGGCAAATTTCAGAAGTTAATTCATGCCAGGTAGTGAACTACTTTGTCAGCGGATTGATCAATGGATCACTAATCCCTGAGGAATTCATAAAACTCCTCCATACGACATGAATAAAGTTGGAACAAGATTAGAAGGGATCTTCCAAGTCATGGAGAATCGACAAAAAATGTCTCAAATTGCATCGATTGCTCCCTCCAAGAAACCATGAGGAAATAAGCTCAAAGAGCACAAAATAACAACCCAAGATATGAGAACAATGACAGAAGATGGAATTATAGGCAACAAGAAAACTCATCCAAAAGGCCTAGAACTGATGATTCCAGAGGAGATGATTACAGGATAGACTATATCTTCACCATCCCGCAAGAGCAAATCCATTCAAAGATAAAGGATCAGAATATTCTGTATTCACCAAAACCAGTACAAGTTCTAAACCACATGAAAGATAGGAACAAATTATATGCATTTCACAAAGACTACGACCATAAAATAGCGAGATGCATGAATCTTTATGGGAAAATAAAGGCATTAATAAGGAAAGGAAAGTTGCTAGAATATTTGAAAGAAAAACACCCGTCAATACTAGGAGTAAACCCAATTGACAGAAATCAGAAAGAACATCAAACCAACCAAGCAGGGACAAGCCAACAAATAAATATCACTAGCTTGAAAGCAGTCTCCCATGTCAGCAAAAACTTAGAAGAAAAGACAGGAATGCACAAGGGATATGCAGAAAGAGCAAAAGAAAGGGGTCTCAGAATTCAAGCACTAAACTATTCAGTCAATAATATTACTAGGCGAGATCCTTTTACGTCCATAATCTTTTCAAACCACAACCTGGATTCAATCAAGATGCCACACTCAGACCCATTAGTGATAAAGCTCAAAATTGCAAACACAATAGTCTCAAGAGTGCTAGTTGATGGAGGAAGCAATTCTGATATCATCTTCTGGGAGTCATTAAAACAAATGGCAGTAGACCAAGGTTTTATTATTTCGGGAATAGCTAAAGTGGCAGCCTTTAACGAAGCATTGGTTTATCCAGTGGGAACCATGACTCTACCAGTTCATGCTACAGATAGGGTAGTACATGTGGACTTTCTAATCATTGACATGCCTTCATCAATGAACATAATCATGGCAAGAAAATGGATACACGTTGTTAAAGGGGTGGTATCAACATTGCACCAGCTGGTTATGAGATGTCAATCTCCAAATGGACTTTATACCATTGACATCAAGGGAGATCCCACCCAAGGAAAATGATGTTACAACATCATCCGAGGAGAAGGAATTCAAACATTAAATGAAGAGTAGATCAAGGAGATAGAGAAACAAAAAAGGTGAAAGAGTCAAGCATGGATAAATAGTAATCAGAGGGCAACTTACTGGCTTATCTAAATAAGGTAGAAAATGAGAAATATGAGCCTGAAACTACTATTGAAGAAATAATTGAAGTAAATTTAGATAAAGATCATTTGAATAAAAAAGTGCTAGTAGGAGCCCTGTTAAACGAAGAAGAACGACATAAGTTAATCGATTTTTTGAAAAGAAATAAGGATGTATTCACTTGGAATCACAAAGACATGACATGAGTAGATCTCACAATAGCACGACACTACTTAAACATTGACCCTGCATGTCCACTTGTGTGACAAAAGCAAAGAAGATTCGTACCTAAGCAGAATCGAATCATAAGCAAAAAAGTCGACCGACTACTAGAAGTTGGAGCTATTGAACCTTTCCAATACCCAAGTTGGTTATCAAATGTGGTCATGGTGAAAAATAAAAAATGGAAAATAGAGAGTGTGTATAGACTTCACCAATCTGAACAAGTCATGTCCAAAATATAGTTATCCATTGCCTAAAATCGACCAATTGGTGGAAGATACTATTGGGTTCAAGCGAATGAGCTTCCTAGATGTATATTCAAGTTACAACCAAATTATAATGAACAAGAGTGTTAGAGAGCGTACAACATTCATAACAGAAAGGGGAATCTATTGCTATAAAGTGATGTCGTTTGACCTGCAAAACGCAAGAGCAACATATCAAAGGCTTATCAACATAATGTTTGTTAACCTCTTGGGAAAGACTGTGTAAGTATATATTGATGACATGGTAATCAAAAGAAAACAGGCTAAAGACCACATCCAATATGCAGACGAAGTGTTCAAAATCTTTAGAAAATACAAGATGAAACTAAATCCACTAAAGTGTGATTTTGGGGTTTCATCGGGACAATTCTTGGGAAATATTTAAGCAAAACAGGAATTGAGCCCAGCCCCATACAAGTAAGCACCTTATCCCAGATTAAGAAAACACATACTGTTCAAGATATACAGAGTTTGAATGGAAAGATAGCATCCTTAAGCAGATTTATCTCAAGGAGGTATGATAAATGCGAACCTTTTTTCAAGAGCATAAGGCAATTAGTAGCATTAGAATGGGGTGCAAAGCCGAATGTTTAAGGAAATAAAAATTTATTTGAGCACTACACCAATTTTAGTGGCACCAAAAGAACGAGAAGATTTATTCTTGTATCTTGTAGTTTCAAAAGTAGCTGTCACTACAGTCTTAATGAAGGAAAAATAAGGCGTACATAAACCTATATTTTATATGAGCAAAATACTTTTGGATGCCAAGACTAGATATAGCACCATGGAAAAGAAGGTCATCGCGCTTTTAACTGCATTGAAAAAGCTAAGACATTACTTTGAAGCTCATACAATTGTGGTAATGACAAGCTATCCAATAGGACGAATCTTATGAAAGCAAGATATATCAGGGAGATTAACTAAATGGGTTGTCGAACTGGGGATTTATGACATTAAATATGAGCTAAGAACAGCAAAAAAAGGGACAAGTACTGGTGGATTTCATCGTGGAGATTCAGTCATTCAAACCAATAGATAGGGAATCAACCATATTGCCTGAAAAAGCTATGGACTGGAGCTTGAATACTAATGGAGTGACAAAAAAATTCGGAGTTGGAATTGGAGTGGTGCTAGAGTTAGTAGCAGGTGTAATCATAGAAGAGGAGATGCGCATGAAACGAAAAATGACCAATAATGAAGTATAATATGAACCATTAATTTTTGGCTTGGGGCTGGCACAAAAGTTAGGAGTCCAAATTCTAAAAGTTTACCTAGATTCCGAATTGGTTTTAGGACATGTCAATGGAATCTTTAAAATAAAAGAACCACGATTGAAGGAATTGAGCAAAAGAGTCCATGAAATTATGGAAAAATTTAGAAGAATTGAAATCAGGACAATAAAAAGGGAATTAAATACAAGAACATATACTTTAGCAAAGGGAGCAATACATGGAGATTATACTGAAAAAAGAAAAATCAGTGAAATCAAAGAAGCGCCTGATAAAGAAATAGGAGAAATCAACATGATTGAAGTTCAAAGAGAAAATTGGATGAAGCCCATTTTAGATTACTTGACTCTATCAATTCAACCAGAAAATGAGTCAAAAGTAAGGAAATTGCAAATGAAGGCAACAAGATATACCATGTTCCAAGGGGAGCTTTACAGGAAGTCTTTTGACAGGCCGTTATTAATGTGTCTGAAGAAAGTAGAATCTAGACAGGTTCTACAAGAGATTCATGGTGGCATTTGTGGAAATCATACGAGAGGAAAGAATCTTGCCCATAAAGCTATTACTGTAGGGTATTTTTGGCCATACATGATGAAAAATGCCCACGATTTTGCTCAAAAGTACGACAAGTGTGAAAAACATGCACCATTAATTCATCAATATTCTAAACCTCTTAGTTGCATAATAAGTCTGTGGCTATTCGCTAGGTGGGGATTGGATATAATTGAAAATTTGCCTACTGCCAAAGGAGGAAAATGCTTCATCTTATTAGTGACTAATTACTTTACCAACTAGGTGGTAGCGGAAGCATACTCTTATGTAACCAAAAATGATGTGATTAACTTCATCTGGAAGCATATCATGTCTAGATTTGGGATGCCAAAAGCTCTAACCATGGACAACGGTACGTAATTCAACAATGTTGCAGTCGAAGGGTTATGTGAAATGTATAACATCAAGATAAATTGTGTGCCTGTATATCACCCACAAGCTAATGGAATGGCAAAGGCAACAAACTAGACAATTGTAGCAAACACGAAGAAGAATTTGGAGGAAAAGAAGGGAAACTATTTAGAGGAATTACCCAAGGTGCTATGGGCACAAAGAACAACTAAAAAGAAAGCTATTGACGAATCACTATTCACTCTAGCACACAGGACATAAGCGGTGATCCCAAAAAAAGCAGGATTCCCAACCCTTACCTCTTTCGTGTATGAGAATATTAAGGAAAATCAAAAGCAACTTGCAAGAAATTTGGATCTCTTGGAAGAAATAAGAAAATGTGCACAAGTCAGAAGAGTTGCATACTAGCAAAGGGCTCGAGATTTTCACCACAATAAAATGAAAATCAGAAGGTTCGTAAAAGGTGAGTGGGTCCTTAGAAGGATACTAGAAGTGGTACAAAAAGGGAAATTTGGAAAACAATGTGAAGGGCCATTCGAATAAAAGAGATGTTTGGAAAACGAACATACAAGCTAGTCAACCCTAGCAACAGAAAGGAGGTGTTGAGAACTTGGAATGCAATATATTTGAAAAAGTATTACTACTAGGGGTTATTCTGTACTCTTTTTTCCTCTATTAGTTTTGTCCCAAATGGGTTTTCCTAAGAGGTTTTTAATGAGGCAGAAATCTGACACAATGTCGGCCCCGTTATACAAACAAATTCTTGAAAAATCAATGGAAATTTTAACTCTTGACAAATCACCTAATACAAAATATCATGATGCCAAGCAACAACTCAAAACGATTTGATCCTTTTAATGTATATATGATTTAATGAATCATGATGAGGAAACGTGACAAGAATCAGTAAGAAGAAAAATGCCAAGTGAAGAAGGTATGATAAATCTGTTAAAAAAAGAAGTAGGTACGATAAAAAAAATCAAGGAAATAAAGAAGAAAAAAAGCAATAAAAAGTTTGACAAGCAAGAAATCTAAATAAATCAAGAGTTAAAATTCATCCACTTGATTCGAGGAACATGTCTAATGGATTTTCCCTAGTCAGGATAAGGTTTGAAGAAACTAAAACTTATTATCCTGATTCAAGGGACAGACCCAATGGATATTCCCTAGTTAGGAGAAGGTTCAAAGGAAATAAAACTTATCCTCTTGATTTGAGGGACATGCCCAAGGGATATTCTCTGTCAGGAGAATGTTCTAAGAAACAAGCTCAATGAAAATTCCTTAATCAAAAGAAAGTTTGAAAGAGCTAAAATCATTCTTCAAGTTAAGAAAGATAGGTCTCGTGAGTTTCTTTTAGTAGGATCTCTCTAAAAGTATAAAACATATATATATTGATATAATTTCTAAAAGGGAACCTAGCAAATTTTTCCCACAAACACAAAAAAGAGCCCGCTTGGAAAATTTGCCAAAGTGAAATATACATATATATTTCTATAAATAATTATCAAAAGTACTAAGATAGTTTAGCTTTACAAAAAATCAAAAGATAAGGCAGGAAGATGCCTGCAAATATATGTACAAGAGAGTTGTGCAAAAAAAGAAAATCACATATCAACCATACTTTGGAGGATGATACGAAAGGTAGAATTTGGCATGAAATGATGTTGGGCGAGGTTCTTCAGTAACAGGGGGTTCAAATAACTCCTCATCCCCAAATTCTTCATTGGAATCATAGCTGTGACATGGAAAAAGCTAAAAATGATAGGATGGAGAAGGCTTGGGATCACCTCTAACAAACAACTCGACATATGGATGAAACTCGGAAGAAGGACTATCCTTCCCATAGAAATTAGCATGAAAAGAAAAACAAGAAGGTGCAACAGGAACAGATGGAGTAACTCTGGAATCAAAAGGATATCTCTTGAAAGGTTACTACTTTGTTCAACATTTGAAAAATTCGGTCCTGAAGAAGAAAGATACTTGTCAAGATGATCAATACCTTGTTGAGGAGATTGATGGAAAGGTCTCTGAGACCACACTAGACACAAGCTGGCCCCTATACTCTTTTCCTTTAGTAAACACAATATGAGGACACTCAACAATAACTTCTCTACGACCTCCAATGTAAGGATGATCTAAGCCCCCAACTTGAGGGTGACCAAGACCACCGGTACAACTTGGAGGCCTACCAGATTCTAATAATGCGTCAAGAAATTTTGAAGAGTGTAATCTCCTATTAGCAATAGGAGATATATATGTGACAATAAATGCAAAGTTATAGTCAGAAAATTGAAACTACATTACTTCATTTCATCAAAGATTAACAGTTCACAAGTTCACGATAAGAAAATCAGAAAACCCCAGAATATGTTCAAAATTGAGAAGAAAGCAAAAAAGTTTCAGGAAGCAACTTAAGGCAATTTACAACATAAAATTCATCACAAATGACAAGCTATAAAGATGGATTTTGCAGAGAGATTAGAAAGCCTTTGAGGTCAAAACCTTGAGAGCTCAACAGGGTGCCATTTAACGAAGGATCAATAGGAGGGAGGACTTCATTGAATTGGTTTGTGGCGACTTTATCCAAGTGAATGAAGTCTTCATTTGGAGGGCATTCTGCAAAACTCAATGAGTCAAATGTTGGAAAAAACAAGACGCAGCGGAATGGTAGATTTAAAAAAAAATTGTTTTATCTTAAAAGCATAAAGATCCAAACTCAGGTTGCTAAGAACAATAAATCAAACCATAGATCAATATCTCTTGTAGCGCAGATAACTCTCAGGAAGTCCTCAA
>WUAT03085775.1:0-13098 GCA_010015005.3 Ulmus americana | reverse complement strand
TTTCTTTATTTCATTCAATAATAAATGTCTTTACAAATTAGGATAAAACATTGCTTTAAATAGCACTTATCCTAACACATTGTGACTTGGGAACATGGGCATGCATGGGCTTACAAGGGCACGGGCGAACTTGGTTAGGTGTAGCTCAGCATGGGGTGTGCTGGCAGGTTGGCCTGGGCTAGCCAAGCTAGGGAGCTTGGTAGGCTAGTGCGGGGAGCTCAGCTAGACACAGCTCGGCCTGGCCGAGCAGGCCTTAATCGAGCCTGGGCTTGGCCAAGCTAACCTCGGCTAAGTCGGCTTGGTGCCAAATTGGACTCGGTCGTGATGTTTGGTCTATAATAGATAAGCTTCTCCACTTCATCTTTCAAGACTCTACAATCTTCCATCGTGTGACCAACATCGCGATGGTACCAACAATACTTAGTGTTATCTTTCTTGTGAACAGGGGTCTTGATATTTGGGGGGATAGTGTAGATTCCTTGGTGCTCAGTCTTGGAGTAAATCGTGGCCATACTAACAGTGAGAGGAGTATAGTTTTGAAACCTTGGAATCTAATTCTATTGGGGAGCAGCATTTCTATTGTTGTTCCCATCATTACATTCCTACTGCCATTGTTATTTGGCTCAAAAGTGCTAACTTAAGCGTCAAGTTTACGCTTTCCTCTAAGCAGAACTTCCTAGCTGAGCTTGTTGGACTCGAGGTTAGAAGTCTTTTCCATTTGAATGTGACGGCATATTTGAGCAATCAACTCTAGATAGGTGGCATTCTTACCTATGGACACCATGTATTTCAACATAGTAGAGTTTCTTAGGCTGGCCATGAGTGCTCCCATTGTGGTAGTATCACTCTGGTCACGAACATTCATCTCTTCTTTCACGAAACGGTTGAGGTAGGCCTCGGTACTCTCGTTCTCGCATTGGGTTTTCATGTACAGCTGCCTAGCCTACTTCCTTTGTACTTTATTGACAGTGAACTGTGAAATAAAGTACTTGGAAAGCTTATGGAAGCTTCGGATTGACCCTGGGCACAGAGTCCTGAACCAACATCGGGCGACGCCGGTAAGAGTGATCATAAAGGCACAGCACTTGAAGGCATTTGTAGCTGAGTTAAGCTCCATCCAACTCTTGTAAGTTTCAAGGTATTTAGCTGAGTCATATGTCCCGTCATATTTAGCATATGGGAGCTTAAGCCTCTCTAGCATGATTGCCATCCTAATCTCCTCGCAAAAGGGAGACTTTGTTTCCTCCAAAAGATCCTTTATAACTCGATTATGCAGGTTGTTGTTTTGTTGGAGCTCTTCCAGTTGGTGTTAGAGTTCCTCAATTTGGTAATTGATAAGGCCAGGTCCTCCAACCCTTCCTTCTTCCTCATGACTTCGCCTAGCTCAGCGGTCGCTCAGCCTATCTCGCATATCTTGCTGACGAAGGCAAGCATTGAGGTCATCACAAAGATCGCTTCGATTCCCATAGTGGGAAATATTTTTGAAATGCTTGTCCACATCACATGGTTCGTCATTCACACCAAGGTGACCAAAAGCTTGGGTATGTCGGCTCACGAGAGTCCGAGTATGACTCCCTTCTAGGCGCTGGATGTTGTTTTGAGTGTTTTTGGTATGGTGGCTTCCTGATGGAGCTCTATTTCTACTCAACCCAGCTGGTCGTGGGCTTACTACTTGAGGGATTGGCACCCCAAGTTGTTGTACCTCAGGAGAGACAAGAACTTTGTTGGCTTAGGTGACCATGGCCACTATCATGATGGAGGAAATCTAGATTGGCATTGTTGTCAAGATTACCGACATTGTTGCAGATGTTCCTATTTCATGGCGGTCATCCTCGACATCGTAGGGGTAGATTAACTTTAACGTGCCCTTAGGTTCCTCGTGAACCTTCATGGCACAAGAACGTTCAAGATGACTATGAGTGGATGATCTAGCCTCGCTGGGTATGACGAAAAAACTAAGTAAAAAGTTGAGTGATTTGCTAGTAGGGCAATACGTATGTTTTTAACACAAGCCCTCTTTCTAGCGCCAAACTATTGACGCAGAAATCTAATCAATGATCAAAGTGTGTCACATAAGCTATTCTCTCTGTGTAGACGTGATGACCTGGTGTCGAGTCAGGTCTAACTTAGGAAACTTGATGGCATGTTTGAGATGATGACGGCGTTGAAGCAGTAGAACTATCTGCAAAAGAAAAAATGATCAGAGGTCGGGGGAGCTGTTCCCTGGATTCCACTCCAATGCTTAAGTCAGCAGGGATTTGTGTAATCATTTAAGAAAGAAAAATTGATAGAGTTTGCATGTGTGTATGCGTCTTAGAGAGCTTTTTTGAGAGTAACAAAGACCGTACCTTTGAAAATGAACAAATGAAGGTATTTATAGGGGTTGTGAAAAGAAGGCAAGAAAAAAGTGGGAGCTTTTTTCAATGAGAGAAAATAGACTCCAATCTTGTTGTGCCAAGTGTTTTTTTAGGACATGGGACAGCATGTCATAAATCATGGGTCCTTTGTAATGCTGATTAGTAGGACTTATATGCTTATGTGTCACAAGTTGATTGAAACAAGGAGTTTGGAATAGCTTAGAATTTTAGATATCGCATCTCAAATTGACTAAGTGTTGAAAGGCTCCTCAAGGAGCTCAATGATCTGGGAAGTTGTTGGACATAGAGAATAGCTCATCGCAAGCGTATTGGTTGGACTTGATGAAGTACCAAATTCAAGAGTTAAGAAAACGGGCGAGATGAATAAAATTGCAACGTCTGTCCCTCGAAGCTAGCAGCTCACCCTAGCCTAGCTAGCCTTGCCGAGCTGGGCCTAGGCAGGTCGGGGCAAAGAGGGGACCTTGTCGAGATGGGCAGGTGAGCTGCATGGGCTTGGCCAAGTTGGGCAATTATGCAGGCTGGCCTGGTAGCTTGGTAGCAAAGCTCGAATGAGGCACGTTGTGAATTAGGCGCATGGGCTTGCGCAGGCAAGAAGATGTATGGGCGGACTTGGTTAGGCGTAGCTCAACATGGGGTGGCCAAACAGGTCAACCTAGCTAAGCTAGGGAGCTTGGCAGGCTAGTGTAGAGAGCTCGGCCCGGGCATGCGTAGCTCAGCTTGGTCAAGCAGGCCTTGGTCGAGCCAAGCCTTGACTGAGCTGACCTTAGCTAAGTTAACTTGGTGCCAAATTGGACCCAGTCGATCTTTGTGATGTCAATCCAGGATTTCCAATCTTTACGAACATTGTAATCCATTGTTGATTACGTCTCCAGCCTTTATAAACACCGTAATCCGTTGCTGATGACGTTGCTATCACCATGTTTTTCACAAATTAATCCTAGAGGTATCTCACCTCAATTTTCACTAAGTTTGGAAAAGTGAACCAAGATTTTCTCTAGTCCGGCGTGAGGACGGACGATAGCATTTAGCCAGACACCGTGGTGGTCAAGACTTCGAGATGCCAACCTAGCAAGTGTAACTGCCAGCTCAACATGAATGCAATCTGTGTTAGTTATTCTAGAATGATCTGGACGCCTCGTCAGCCATGACAAAAATCCCCATAACACTTTCTTTAAGCCTATTTTCCTACCCGTTACTAGCCTAAACACACACCCTCAATGAGAACATATACATATTTTGTTAAAGAGCGAAAATTAAGGGTTGAAGGATGGCAAGGTGTAGTTAGCCCTGATATGTAATGAAAAATATGTTTGGGGGTATTTAAGAAGGTAGTATGGGAGAATGAATAATAATAATAATAATAAATACTTTAAAAAAAAAAAAAGAAAGAAACATGTAAGTGATGAAAACGAAGTTGTACTAGTAATGAAAAAAAAATAAAATGAAAAAGTTCTAATGTATTATGAAGTGGTGTTAGTGTTAAAAGCTCTTAAATTCTTTAAACGTGTTCAAGTATGAATGTTCTCATTATTTTGAATTCCTATCCATTCTTTTTGAGCCAATAGCTTAGCTTAACATTACAAGCTTATAAAAGTGCTATTGATCTAAGGTAACATGCTAAGTCTACATTAGTAGAGAGTGACAAGAAAACTAAGCTTATGAAATTTGAATAACTCATTCCATTTTAGAGGTCAACTTTGTCTATGATTGTATCTATAAAATTATCTGGGAAGTAGAATTGAATGTTTGAAAAGTTGTTTACTTAGATTTTTTGAAGAATTGATGATTTTAGTGGAATGAATATTTTGATGATTCTTCTAATCTTTGAAATGTATGATTGATTCTTGATAGCTACGTATTGTGTGTAATTTTTGAGACAACGTTATGGATTAACTTTTAAATGAATTTAATTTTTGAAGGTTGTGAGTTTGAATTGATTTTCGATTTAGTTATTAGTTTGTTTAGTTTTAGATTAGTTTAGATTTTTCTGTTTTTATTTTGCTTGAGGACTAGCAAAATTTTACGTACTTATTAGATATGTTTAGCTTAATATTTTAATAGTTTTAGACTATTTTTTGTGTTAAAATTTATTCTTTTAGACATTCTAGGCCTCAAATAGCTAATAATACTAAAAGGAAGTATTTCTGGGTGTTTTAGAGGAAGAATACGGAAGATTTCAAGTGAAACGATGAAGAATTAGGCAAAAATAGGGTCTTGGGCCACGACAGTAGTGTTCAATGCCGCAGCGCCCATTGAAGAGACATTAAGCAACGTTTGAGGCCAGAGCGTTGCGGCAAGAGTCATTCAACGCTGCAGCACCCATATATGAAGCCTAAAATCCTATAGATCCTGAGCTCAAAGCACCAGGATAGTAATAAGATAGCACCACGATGCCCATCAACAAATCACAATTCTGCGGGAACAGAACCTAGAGCACTGTGGTGGTAATAAGGCAGTGTTGCGGCGCCCGCGCTATAATATTTGATTAAATTTGATTATCTATTCCGTTTGTGATCAGAATTGAATGAAATTTGAGGGGTTTTCTTCCAACTTTGCTTCTGAACGTATAAAGGCTATAAATAGACCCAATTAGGGTTATTTGGGAGAACTTTTGGAGTACATTAAAATTGAAGATAAAGAGATTGTTCGGAGAAGAAGGTTTATAGCAGCCAATGTTATTCTCTTTGACTCTCTGGTTTTCTCTATCCTTACTTTATGATTGTAATTAATATGTTTATTTTAGATACAATTATGAACTAAGTTTTCATTCTAGGGCTAGGATATAGACCAACCATGATTATGCTTTTGAATAATTTAATTTAATTTTCTACTAGACATTAATTTATTTGTATCTACCATGTGCTTATTGCTTTTAATTTTTTTGGAACTGAGTTTTGAATGATTGCACAATCTAGGGTGAGACCGAGAGACAATATCTAGATTAGATCAATATAATAGAATACTTTAGGTTGAATGAATGGTAGAGATACATTAGCATGACTTAAGAGATTAATAGTTAAATTTATAATAATTTCATTGAACTTAAGAAACTCTTTAGACTTAAACTCACATAGAGATATGATAGGTTAGTAATTAAAAGTTAATCTAATATTGTTCGAGAGAAAGTTTTATTTAAATTAGGGTATTAAATCATCAAATAAAGTTTAGCAAGATTAATATAATTTATCAAAATCATATGAATGATTAGTACGAAATCCTTAGCCCTAGTTTTGCTCGTCATTTGAATCTCAATTTTACTAAAGTTGTTAATTTTATTGTTTTTTTGCAACTCTCAATTTTCAATTTAATCAAATAGTATTAGGGGTAATCTCAATTTTGGTAGTTAGTAAAAATTAGTCATTATAGGTTCGACACTCGTACTTATTTTCTTTATATATATTACTTGACGATTTAGTGCACTTGCTAAAATAAGCATCATTGGGTTACCCACTTTTCGAGGAGCCACCACCAAAAGCTGCGAACGAGGAGGATGAAGATGATGAGAAAATGGAGTGAATTTAATTTCTTTTTATCTTTTCATTTTCTATTTCTCATGCACTTGTTTTATTTCTACCACTTATGACTTATTTATTTTTCTATTTTTAATTTTAGTTTTTATGGATTTGTTATAATTATTAGCTAATAGATGCTGTTATTTTTCTAGTGCACATAGTTTGTTCTTTCGTTCTCTTTTCTATTATGATGGAAGTTGAATAATGAGAGAATTATTCCAGTGTGTCTCAATTTACACGACTATAGAGACAATTTTTCTTTTTCTTAATTTCTCCTTTCTTAATTTTTAGTTTTGTTACATTGAAGATAATGTAGATTTTAAGTTTCGGGGAAAGAAATAAATTCCTAAGCTAATTTTTAATACATAATTTGTCAATTTTTGAAAATTATTTTTGTTTTTCGGGTTGATTATATAGTCAATGATAATAATTTGATTACTATGATACATGATTTTTGAGATGAGATTGTATATTACTTTGGTTTGAGGATAGTTTTGAATATTCGTTTTGTTTGGATTTAAAATTTGATGTTTTTCTTGGAATATGACTTTGAGAATTATTGATTTTTTCTTACTTAGAGACATTTTATTTAGATAATTATGGATGATTTTGTATCTCGACAAATTCTAGAAGTTATTTGATTATCATTCAAGGCAAAATCTTAGATTTGCATGTTACTTAGGAGATGATTTAGGTCATCTTTAGATCAATTAAGCCTTTCTTGTCTTTACCTTATTATTTTTATCCAATAGTTACCTTTTGAGCCTTTATATAAAAATAGCCTTATTTTATTTCTTTTAAACCTATTATCTTACCCATTACTTGCCTAAACACTTATCCGTACACTTAATGAGAACTTATGATACACATGTCTTGTTTAAAGAGCGAGAATTAAGGAGTAAAGGAGGAAAAGTGATTTTTACCCCGGTATGCAATGAAAGATAACTTTTGGGGTGTTGAAAGTTAGTATGGGAGGAAAAAAAAAAGTGACTAAATGTTGAAGTTGAGAATCACAAGTGCTATATAAAAAGAGTGGTACTTGATGTGATAAAAAATTATTGAGAAGTTGAATTAGATGAAAATTATATATATTTGCGAAGAAAAGCTGAGAAGTTCAAAAGATTTGTGAAGTGATGTTATCATTAAAAGCACTTGTGTTATTAAATGTGTTCAACTTGATTAGTTTGCCCTATTTTGTTGGATTCTTATCCGTTTTTCTTTAGCCAAAACCTTAGTATAATGTTACAAGTTTATAAAAAAATCATTTGATCCGAGGTGACATGCGAGTCTACATTAGTAGAAAGTGATATAAAAAGTGAGCCTATGGAATTTAATTTTTTTTTTTAACACATTAATTTTGGAGATCAATTCATCAATGATTATATGTATAAAATTATCTGGGAAATGAGATTGATTGTTTAATAAGTTTTAAACTTAGATTTTTTAGAGAATTGATAGTTTGGATATAGAATGAATAGTTTGGGTAATATATATATATATATTTTACCTTGTTAATGTTTAATTGATTTTTGATAGTTTTGTGTTGTGTGTAAATTTTGAGAAAACTTTATGGATCAACCTTGAGAAATAATTTTAATTTTTGGAAATGATTAGTTTATTCTAATTTTAGTTTAGGTTTTTATTTTATGTTTGCTCGAGGTCTAGAGAAATCTTAAGTTTGGGGGTATTTGATAAGTCCTATATTTATATATTTATTAGCTATTTTTAACTTATTATTTTGATGGTTTTAGATTGTTCACATATAAATTTACTTTGTTTTTTCTTTCATTTTCATATTTTAGGTGCCAAATAGCCAAAGAAAAAAAAAGGAATATTTTTGGTGTTTTTTCGGAAGAAAATAGGCAAGATTTCAAGCAAGTGTAGAGCACCGTGACAGTTATACACAGCACCCAAGCATGATCAGTACTAGTAGACAAATCCAAGAGCTTAACATCGCAGCTCTAGTTGGGGATCTATTGTGATTTCAGTTCTTATATTCTTGTTTGAAGTCGATTTTTAGCCAAAATGTGATGAGATTTCTGCCAAAATTACTCCTGGACATCCTAGGGCTATAATAGACATAATTAGGGGTTATTTGACACACATGGAAGAGCATAGAAGAGAGATTTTACAAAGAAGAGAAGCTAATTCAAAGGAAAAGAAGATCTAGAGCTGCAGATTTCTATTTTTCTTTTCTTCTTCGCTATTTCTTTCATTTGATGTATAAGAATTTTAGGGTGTTAATTAGAAACATGTTTTCTAATTAATTTTCTAATTTTTAAGATTGAGATGTAACCTATCTTTGAAACCCTAATTTATTATTTCTGCTAATTCAATTATAATTTCTATCCATGTTTGATTGTTGATAATTGCTTGTTTGTGTGATTCATATTTCTAGCTAATTTATGAATTAATCTCTGCCATAACTGATCAACCGAGAGGGAAGGTTATAAGAGCTTAGGATTATCATCAATAGGAATTGAACTATCTTGTAAACGGTTGAGTTTAGGATATAGACTTGCATTGATATATTAGGTTGTTATTCATTCATCGTTCATACTTTAGATCTTTATGCTTCTAGTTGATAGTCTCTTAGAAATAAAGGCTAGTGCAATTGTAGAAGAAGTCTCTTAGAAATAAAGGCTTTATCAAGTAATAGGTTACTCAGATGTCAACATGGTTAGGAAAGATTAATTAGCATAATAATAAGTTATGGTGGATAAGTGGGTGAAGTCAAAGTTCTAGCATTCTTATCATCATTGTTTTCAAATTATCTTTTTCTATTGTGTTAATTTATTTCTTTGCTTTCCTTATTCAAACTCTCTTTTCGATTTGCTAAATAAAGATAAACTAGGTTGATTTTAGAACTTAATAGGTCCTCATAGGTTCAACATCCGTACTTGTTACACTTTACAACTTGTATTGACTGCACTTGCGATTTTAATTTTATGTTTTCACACTGATCAAAAAGCCTTAAAATCAAAAACAGATTCAAGAGCTAAAAATTTTCTTTCGGCTTTCGCACGGAAAATATTTCGCCTTTTTTCTAAACAAGAATTTTTTGCACAATCACATACTTTCGTGTTCAACTTCCCACATACAGTGCCAATGTTTGGACCAATTTTGTCAAAAATTTGAGATTCTTCTATATCAATACCTTAATCGATCAAATACAAGATTTATCTCAAAGTGTTTACAAAAATCTCACTTGAAATCTAAGAAACTCAATAAATGAAAGGAGCACTCTCTAGAGAGAGAAAACCTAGAAAGAACCTAAAGAGAATGTCGAGTGAGAAGCTCTCAATTCGTGCTCTGGAGTTGGATGGTTAAAAATGGTGGCCAAGTTACTATTTATAGAAAGAACCCACCGACTTAATAGGTTAGACCGACTTATATCCTTCTTGACTTCTTTTGATTCAGCATTTACACTTAATTTAGTACCTGAGACAAACCTTCTAATGCCAACCTTACTGAGCCAACTCTCCTGACATCAACTTTATTGCTGCCAACCTTACTGATGTCAACCTTATTGATTCGGTTCAACCGTTCGCACCCATTCTTGATTTCCCATGCCTTTTCCCACTTCTCTCTCTTGAACAATTGTGAGGACCAAATTCTTCCCGTCCATCCATGTGGCGAAAACCAAATTCTTCCCTCCATAAATAAATTTAATATTTTCTGTTTTTATTCTAAAAAAAACTTATTGTATCGGGCCAAAATACTAGAATACTAATAAGTAATAGACTCAACTGTGAAAACTTTTAAGTATGAGTGTCACATGAACGATTTCTCATTGGCTGAGTACTAATTGTTCCAGGTTTAAATAGGTACGGTACCATTTCTGTTATTTTCATAGGTGAAGTACAAAAATGCACCACTAGATAAGGTACCAAAATGTGCTAAAAAGTCAATATAATAATGTAATATAATGAGACAAATATTATAAAAGAAAAAATAAAACTATATAAAGTTCTGGTTAAAACAGAAAACATATTGAAGGAATAATCTTAACCATGTCTACCAAAAAAAAAAAATAGATTAAAAAAAATTAGGTTAGCAAAAAAAAGAGAATAATATTTAGTCTATTACCAAGAAAAAATAAATAAATAATATTTAGTCTTTTTTTTCTTTTTCTTTTTGGGTAACAGAATAATATTTAGTCTATTACCAAAAAAAAAAAAAAAAAAATGTCAACTTTTATGTAATGAATGCTCATAATTAACGTGGCAGCTGGCTGTTACAATCTTCGGTCCCGGGTATTTGTTGCTCTCAAATTGCTCATAGTTATTGTTCGTCGGCTGTTTGTTGAGACTTTAATGTTCATAATTACAAGAATATTTTTTGGCACTTGTTGGTTACAATTTAATATGGCAATATTTACGAAGGAATTTAATTTTTAACGGTTGTTTTTTACATCTCGCTACTCATATGTTTTGGTTTATCTCAAAAAATATTTACATATTTCAAACATTTCTTAAAATACTTTGATGTTTAATTTTATGACATTATGGTACCAAAAACATAAACAAAAATTGAAAAAAAATATATTATCCTGGTCTAAAAGCAATGTCTAAAATACCTTTGTGAAAACTTGAAAAAAAAAAAGTAAACAAAAATAGAAAAAATAAATACATAAAAGATTAATTGGCTCAGATGCCCCCTTCAAGTTCTAAAATGGTCATTAAATCCCTCGAACTTTAGATAAAATGACATTTACACTTTGCCTAATTTTTTCAATAGTTTTTTTTTTTTTGCATCAAGTCACTTCAATTATACTTTTTCATAAAAAGAAATTAAAATATATCAAGAAATTCCTTCAAATCTTGAGAAGTTCTAAATATATTTACATAAAAAATTTCAGAATTAAATGAAAAATTAGTTTGAAAAAATTTCTCGATATATTTTAATTTTTTTTTTATGAAAAAATTATAATTGAAATGATTTGATGCAAAATGTACCCAAAAAAAAACTCATGAAAAAATTAGATAAAGTGTAAGTGCTAATTCGTCCAAAATTCAGGGGTTTAATGACCATTTTAAAACTTGAGGGGACAAGGTGCAAATTTACTTAAACTAAAAGGGGCATCAGAGTCCATTAATCTACACAAAATTACATTAAAAAGTTAATATATATATATATATATTAAGAATTAAAATATATTTAATTAACTAAAAACCTTTGATAATATTAAATAAATACTTTTTATTTAAATATAAAAGAATATTTTTAGAATTTTCAAAAAATTTGATCAACTATGAGTTGAGTTAAAGTATATATCAAACTATAATAAAATCAAACATGAAAATACGTTGAATAATTTTTGAAAACAAAGTAGTACTTTTTGAGATAAATGGAAAACAAAAAGATACAAGATGTAAAAAAGGCCCTTTAATACATATATCAATGTTCACTACCGATTAGTATAGGTTTTTTTTTTTATTTTTTTTCTTTCTTCAAAACGAAGTTTAATTTATTTTTTTCTTTTTGAAAAATAGTATATATAATGTTATTGATCACCTGTACTTACCTTCCAAAATAAAAATGGTGCAACGGAGCATCGGTCTCCCCCTAGAATTGTGAGAGCTTTTAGCTTTTGAAGGGAGGGAGGTCGTACCTACCGGCCAAGACGCAACTACAAATCTCTGATGGCGTTGTTGTCGTCTTGCCCTAGGGGGTCGCATGTTCTTAGGGGGTTACAAATAGGGGTGGGAAGCAGAGTTTGCGAGAGGGGAGCGAAACACTAAATCTGTTAGACTCGTCGGATCTATGGTTGCTAGAAGGGGTGGAGCCGAGGCATGAGTTTTCGCCGGAAGTAGGGTGACCAAGAGGGAAAAGAAGGGAAGGGTTTGAATCTGGCGGGGTATGGCAAGTAGATATCTCAAAATATTTGGATTTTGGGTGGAGGAGGGGGTTTTGTCGAAGCTAGGGTGGCTAGAAAGGGAATGAAGGGCTTTGGTTTGGTAGGCTTTGGCTAGTGGAGATCTCTGGATCTTTGGATTTTGTCCGAGGGGTCAAGTTGGGTGAGAGATTTTCTCTGATGAGTTCTAGCCGATGGATAGCTTGGGCAAGGTGGATGGTTCTTGGCACTTGACAGTTTCTGCAGACAAAGGTGGCTGGATTAGATAAGATTTATGCAACCTCCTATTTTTCTTATTTGTGTTTTGTGTTTTTTTGTTGTAGATTTAGTGTGTGATACGTGTGTAATTTTTCATCATGTCTGGTGGTAAGTTTTCTACTTAAATCTTTATCCATAATAGTAGATTTTCCATGTAAATTTAGGTCTATCATGTTAGTATTTCATCCAAAGGGATGTCAAGATCTAGAAAACTCAAGATTTTCACAGTCGCTAGTGGCAATGTCGAACCAAATAGTTTTAGTTGGTGATCTTAGACAAATTTTTTTGTTAAGTGTAATTATTTTCAATATCAACAGTTACAACTTGTATTACATAACGCTTGTAATTGCATTTGCATGTCATTGTACTCTTAATTAAAAAAATTTATTTTTGGTGTACATTTCATAAAAAGGAAATTACATCTTATGCCCATTTTTTAATAACTCATATTATTTTTACCTTCAATGAAATATATACTAAATGAAATGAATGACTTTTTTTTTTATTGTAATTATTTATTTTGTTCGCGGGTATTTTTAGTAAAATAATTCTACTGTTGTAATAATTTTTAAGGGAATGTAAAAATATTATAACATCTAAAAAGGGCAATCCAGTCGACTACCCTTTAAGAGACCATTCAAGATTTACATTAATTGCATAAATATCCAATCGAAGCATACCATACAAAATGGGTAGTATCTTTTTTTCTTTTTCGAAATGGATAAATATAGGTGTGTGTTGATGTTACACGTAGGGGTGTTCATTAGATGAACTAAACCAATAAAGTCGATCAAATTAAATCAAACCAAATTTAATTGGTTTTTTGTGAAAGAAACTTTATTAGTTTGGTCAGTAGTTTGAAGTCTTACAAACTAAAAACCAAACCAACTAACCAAGTACAAAAAATATAAAAATAATTTTTATATATTATAAATATTTAATTATATATAGTATGATTTGTTTCTTTTTTTTTATTTTTTATTTTTACTACTAAAAATAAATTTATATTTCCTTTTTTTTTTTACAATAATAATAAATAAAAAAAGTTAAATCCTTTTTTTTTTACTCCTAAGAAACGAATTTTTTTTTTCTC
>WUAT03085554.1:0-13099 GCA_010015005.3 Ulmus americana | reverse complement strand
ATTCCTATATGGGGTATATTTTATGTTGATGTGTTTTCTGGCTCAATCCAAAGAGTGCCACTGAGGTGAATGGCAAGTATGACGGAGTCCTGTAAAAGAGAAAATAATGAACAGTCGGAGGCTATCTTTCCGATAACCCTCTAATGCCTAAGTCAGTGCTTGGGATGGAATATTTGTAAATATCTCTAAGTGAGTAGAAAACAACATATACAAATAGTGAACTCTTTGATTTCACGTTACCTTTGTGATAGAGAAAATGTGGCGGTATTGGGATTAGAAAAGTCAATGGGCATTAAATGCGATAATGTCGACCAGCTTCTAGGAGAGCCCTGAGGCAGGTCCGAGGAAGGCTAATGCAAAATGGAAATGCCTTGTCTAATTGATCAAGATAATAATGGGTGTAAAGTTGGCATAATAAATACCTTTCATCCTCCTTAGAATATTCTCGGTGCATTTAAGGACAAGTTTAACCACATTTAATCTCAATCAATATGGTACAGAGCAAGGAAATCAGGCTCTGGGAGGTAACTTCCTTGATCAGAGGGTGACTTTAATGGGAAAGATTGTTTCTTAGAAAGAGGCATGTACATAGGGATGAAATAGCCGAGCAGGGCCGTTACACATGAATTGTACCAAGTTGTGCCTGAGCGGAATATGATTAGTATCACGAAGTTGATTCGAGCTCGGTAGCACAGAAAAAACCCCTCAACTTTTTCCCCCAAGTGCCTAGTTGACTTATCAGTTTGGGACTTTCAAAGAGAGAAAAGCCAAGCTTGTAAAAGGCTGGTAGGAGTAAGATTCTACCTCGGTATAGAGAAAAACCTGGGTGACTCTCAAACTCGGGAGAATCAGTGTTGGTGTGTAAGCATGCTCGTCAATTTTTGGATGTGTGGCAAGCTTTCATTAGTTTTGAATCTGATGGGATCGCAAATTTAATGCATGAGAATCAAGAACAGCTCTGTAGGTTTTAAGGTGGCTTTTGGAGGTCATGATTACATGGATATTGCAACCGTCACACGCAAGAAGAAAAAACTTTTGCAGGCCATCATTGTTTTGGAGGTTTCCATATGTCGAGGAATGGAAAAGTCTTATGAATCCCTAGTCATTAGATTGGTGCGATTTGGACGACTCAGATTAGTGATCTGTGGTTAAAATGTCCCTGGCCGTGCAATGGACATGATTTGGATGGTCCAGATTAGATTTTGTGCCTAGAAAGCTTCATTTTGAAGCATTTTTCTCACTTTACACACTCCATATTCATCTTCTTCATCTGAGAGCGACCACGATTTTGTGCACCACTACTTGTTGTTCTTCGACCACGATTTCCACCACTTTTTAGGTATTTTCCATCCTATACTCTTCATTTTTCCACTTTTCTTGCGAATATAGTGAGAATTGTTCTCATTACAATTAGACCAATGGGTCTTCCCACTCATCTGATTCTTTGGACTCAAGCTCCAATGGTGCCTTAGAACTCCTTCGTAGGGCTAATAGGCCTCTTCCCCCTGTAGATTATAATATCTTTACCATAGCAGGTATTAGGGATAGCAAAGAGGACAGAGGAAATATTAGACCTTTAGAAGAGAGAGAAAGACAAAGTGAAGAAGAGATAGAAGAGGTCGAGGTTGCAAGTAGAAAGGGCAATGATAATATTGAGACTCGTCTTCAATCTCAAGCAAATGGGAGTAGTTCTGCTTGGCCCAGCACCTGTAGTATTGACGAAGCCACCATTTCTTGGGTCAGCATCCAAGTGGCAAGGGCTTGTTAGGAGACTAGGAAGTAGGAAGAAGAGTTAAGGAGAGAGGGAAAGTTACCGATGGCTCCACCTTTGAGGAGAGCTAGTTGGAAGAGAGAGTTGCCATTTGCTCGGATAGAAGTTGATGTGTATCAATCTACTGCAAAGGACGAGTAGCTGCTCAAGCTCATCGAAACCTTCAAGATCGCTTATGACATCAAGTTCCACATGCCTACCCCTTTTTTTTCGTCCAAGTCAACCACGTCATGGTTGGGTTGTAGTTTTCTTAGATAGCTTTGATGCTAGTATGAGGTTGTTGTTGCACAGCTTTTATTAGCAAATGATGAATGCCTTGAATATGGCCCCGCTTCAACTTAATCCTAAAGTCTATTAGGTGCATATTGCATGGGCCATCTTGAATAACATACTTCGTGTTGAAGAGCCCACTCTGGACGAGCTCTGATATCGTTTTCACATGAAGAGTCACCCCAATGCTTATGGGGCAACATCGACTTGCGGTTTTTTTACTTGCCATTCAGAGGAAGCCACAGCTTATTACTGACCTCCTAACTTTCAATAAGTCCTAGAAAAACCATTGGTTTTGTATGAGTAGCAACTAGCGAGTAGTGCCTGCTCAGACTGTTTGGTCAAATGAGATTTTCTCGGCCACTTTTCAAGGAGGCACCTCTTGGGCTCGCCCAAAGCTCGGCTTTAGGTTGGCTTCCAAGCTAGCGAAGGCTTGGGAGCTTAAGGACTGGTGTAAGAGCTAGGAACTACTCGTCACTCATATCAGCTTATACAATTCTGGTATGTGTCGACTTCATCCAGTTTAGCCTTGGATTCCAAGGCTTCAAAATGTCGATGGCTCGGCCTTCACTCCCACTCCCTTGGCTACCCTGGCTCAACCCCTCTGAGCAATGGCTGCTCAAGGTGATGATGGTGGGCCCTACGGCATGGCAGCAGTTCAATAGGCTCCTGCCAAAGTCCCAATGGAGGTAGCTCCTGTCTGTTCAGCCATCTAGGAAATGCTAATAAAGGAGGAAAAAATGGATTCCAAGTAGACTCCCTTGGAAAGAAGGAGATCTTATGCTCAGAATGAGGGTAAAGAGGAGCCAATGGCTGAGCAGGGTTCCCTAAAATGGAAATCGATCAAGGTTGTCGAGCTTGAAGAATCAGATGAAAGCACAAGGACTATTAGGGGTGAACCTTTTGGTAACAACATTTTAGTTTTTTACTTGAAAATTTAAATAAACTCTTTTATGTTTTGTTTTACAGACATGGTTAGCAAAAACTTGAAGCTCATCATTGACCAGGAGGCCAAGGCGCAAATCGATGAGGCTAGAGAGGCATGTCAGAAGATGACTAATAGAGGCAAGAGTCATATAGGGGAGTCTGCAAAGGATCTTGGAAAGTGTCCGGCCAA
This sequence comes from Ulmus americana, assembly GCA_010015005.3. Classification (NCBI taxonomy): domain Eukaryota; kingdom Viridiplantae; phylum Streptophyta; class Magnoliopsida; order Rosales; family Ulmaceae; genus Ulmus; species Ulmus americana. Next base: position 9,941 of record WUAT03085554.1, on the reverse strand, counting down.
ATAAGGGGTCCCAACTGATCAACCATCAAGCACCACTCAAAGAGGCGATGGGCTCGAAGTTGTTGCTAGGTCGGCCTCTATTCCGAACTTCACCACCCCTAAAATCAAGATAAATCCAGTTGGGGGTTTATCTTCTTATCTAGAGAAGATAGAGGACTCCCAGCTGGATGAGTTGGTAGCAAGTCGGTCTACAACGGTTGCCAATTGTCTGGCCAACACCTGCTTTGAGGTAAAATTTCAAATGACTTTTTTTTATTGCCATAGCCTTTTTTTTTTTTTTTGTGAATCTAACCTCTCTTGCTTGTAGGCCAACACCGGCGTATGCCAACCAATGGAAATGAACTTCTATATGAGTGAGTGTTCGGGAGCTAGATAGTGACCGTTAGAAGGTGGTCGCTGAGCAAAAAAGGCAACAGGGGCTGCTTGCTAAGGCCAAGAATAAGACAAAGAAGGCCAAATAGAAGGTGAAGAGGGCTGAGGCATATGGTCAGGAAAAAGGATTAGCGAATGACTGTGCTGGAGGGCCAGGTGGAGGTTCTAAAGGCTGACGAGATGGCAGAGGAAGTTGCTTCTGCTAAGGTTGATGGAGTTCTTTGAGTTAGGGGCTCCACAATCCAAAAAAATTCATCCCGCTCTCCTATGTTTAAGTGGTTGGAGAAATATTTTCCAGTTGAGGAGAATAAGGAGGCCGCTAAAAGGACCCTTGTCGTTCTGGATCCTCCCACCGAACAAGACCCTCCAGCTGCTGGCAATTAGTACAAGAAAAACAATCTATATATAGCGACGACAAGATTACAATGTCGCTGTAAAAAATCTACATCAACGACTAAGTCATCGCAAGACGTCATCCCAATTGGTTCGTGCCTGAAAGTCTTTTGCGATGACAAAACATCATCACTATAGGTGTTGATGTATAGTGATGACATTGTCGTCACTATAGTGAGCTGATTTTCTGTCAACATGGGCTTATATAGCAACTACATATTTTGAAAATGTCGTCGCTAAAAGGAACAGTTACAACAACAATTGTCGTCACTATAGTCTAGTTATTAAAAATATATATATTATTAATTATAATAATAATAATTATTATTATTATTATTTTATTATTACTATTAATAAACTGAAAAAAATGTAATTAATTATTAAAAAAATTAGTATTAATATTAAAATAAATTTGGAGCAGGATCACTGAGTCCATGCTTGACTAAGTTAAGTTATTTCATTTCCTTCTTTGCCAATATGGCACAAAGATTCAATCTACTAGGAATACCCAACTTCGTTGTTAAATAAAAAAAGGTTATTGTGTGATACCATTTTTGTATTTAACAAGGAAATTCGATTGTCCAAGAAGAATGTTGAATCTTTAAGTATACGGTGCCAGTTATTTGACAAAAAAATAAATAAATAAAACAAGAACCAAATAACATAACATAACTTATTCAAGCATAAGACTCAGAATCCTGCTCTAGATCAACCCTAGTATCAGAAGTGCAATCTTAATAAAATAATTTATTTTCTAAAAATCATAGTGGTAATATTAACATTTGCAATTTTATGTAAACATAAAAATAGAATAGGTTACACAATACAATAACAAGTCTTTCTGAATATCTTTTTCTCTGAGTCGCTATCATGATAACTCTGACCATCATCGTAATTTTTTTCAGTATCAACATCATCTTCTTTAAACAAATACCAATTAATTCACAATAACATAATCACATTTCACCATCCTTAATCAAATATTAATTCCAACCATCAAAACCAATTCTAAAATTAAATATCAAAAAAAAAAAACAATTCAAAATAACAAATATAACTCAAATCATACTTTGATTTTCAATTCCAATATTCATTATTATTAACAAATTCTTTATAAATCCTTAAATCAAAATTAAAATTCAAAATTTCCAATACCAATCCTTAATTCAAGATTTCCAATACTAATCCCTAATTCACAATAACAATTCCATTTACAATTTTCCAGATTACAAATCAAAAACAATATCATAAAGAAAAATCAATTTCATTTACAATTTCATCTGTATAACAAAAATAATCTCAAATAAAACCACAAAAAATCACAAGAAATCACCAAATATCTACAAAAATTAGGATTTGGCTAATGATAAAGAAGGATGATTTGGCAAAGTTAACTCAGGAAAGTCAAGAAATAGATTTGGAGACGTTCGGCCCGATTACTTCATGTCCGGTCAGAAGACCCCGTCCTGATATATGAGTTCGGGCCAAAGAGTTTACTTCAAAACACCTTGATTTACAAGTGGGCCTAGGTGGATGATTATTATAGGACCACGTCTCTAAACGTGTGTCAGAGATATTCTTTATATGCAATTACCTTAATACCCACCCCTTTACCTATAAAAGGGGTGAATAGTGATTGTAAGACGACGGATAATTGAATATTGAAAAGCAAAAGACTAATTGATTACCTATTCTCTCAATTTACAAGGTTTTACATCCGATTACTCATTTTTGTGTTGTTCATCTTATTTCTTTAAATCTTAAAGAACATAAGGATTATTCTTGATATTTGAGTTACGATTGTTAATATTTGCTTTTAATTCATATTATTATTTGCTTGTTGATCTGTTGATCCATAAAATCATACATTTTGAGATTCTATATTGTTAGCCAAATTTGGATCTACAATTGGTGCTAGAAGGAGGGGCTTTGAAAAGTGATCTAAATTTCCCCCCAGCAGATTCTATTATGTTACAATGTCTTTCTCACTCTGAAACTATTGTTTCGATTTTGAAGAGGATCACCGAACACATCACATTAGGGTATAATCAGATCCAAATGGATCCAGCCGATAAGGAGAAAACAACATTCATAACCAATCAAGGGCTATAATGTTACAGGGTTATGCTATTCGAATTAAAAAATGCCAGAACTACTTACCAAAGACTCGTGAACAAAATGTTCGCTAAGCAATTGGGCAAATCAATGGAAGTGTACGTGGATGACATGATTGTTAAATCACTCCAAGCGGGGGAGCAACCCAACTAAATGTGTGTTTAGAGTTGCATCGGGGAAATACTTAGGATTTATGGTACATCATCGCGGTATAGAGGCTAACCTTAAAAAAATACAAACTCTGCTTGGCATAAAGTCTCCAGAAAAGGTAAAAGATATACAGCGTTTAACTGGTTGCATAGCATCGTAAAACCATTTTATAGCCTAGGCAACTGACCAATGTTTACCACTAGTTAAAACCCTTTAAAAAGGTGCTGATTTTTCTTGGAATGATGATTGTGAATAATCCTTCCAAGAATTGAAACATTACGTGGGAAGGGTTCCACTTCTATCCAAACCTCTTGAGGGTGAAGTGTTGAGCCTTTACCTAGCCATATCCAAGGTAGTGGTAAGTGCTACCCTAATCTAGCAAGAAGAGAATTGCCTGTATTTTATGTGAGTAGAGCACTTATAGATGCGGAAACAAGATATCCATATACTGAGAAGATTGCTTTTGCCTTAGCTGTGGCAGCCAAAAATTGTGGCCTTATTTCCAATCACATTCCATTGTTGTCCACTCTAAGGTCCCATTACAGAAAGTACTCCAAAACCCTGAGTGTTCGGGGTGGTTGGCCAAATGGTCAATTGAACTAAGCGAATTTGACATTGAATACAAACCCTGAACGGCCATAAAGGGAAAAGTTGTGGCTGATTTTATCCTGGAGTTTACTAGTTCAGACACTATCCTGAGCAAGGTATATTCAAAAAATCCCGAATGGTCTCATTTAGCATGGCTATTATTTGTTGATGGGGCCAGTAATAAAACTGGGTCTAGAGCTGGAGTGGTATTACAGAATCCGACTTAAGAAAAGATTTCAAGAGCATTCCATTTTGAATTCACTATCTCAAATAACGAGGACAAAAATGAGGCTTTGATTACAGGCCTCCGAATCGCTAAAGATCTCAACATAAGAAATATAGTGGTTTTCTGTGATTCCCAGCTTGTGGTGAACTAGGTCAGTACTACATTCGAGGCAAGAGAGCCCTGAATGGATTCTTATTTACAAATCACCAAAGATTTGACTTCTTATTTTGATTGATTCCAAATAACTCATATATCATGAGAGGCCAATTCCAAGGCTGACAAGCTTGCATGATTAGGTTCGGACATTGACACCGTTCCAACTTGTCTGGTGGTGAGCTTGCTCCATTCTTCTATTAGTGGGTCATCATTTAATTCCATGGAAGAGGAGGAAACTTGGATGACCCCAATAATCAAACACTTAGTGAATGGAGAGCTCCCTCAGGATAAGAATAAGGCCCGAGCACTAAGGTGGCAGACAGTTCACTATGCATTTAAGTTCAGGCACCTCTATAAATGGGGATATTAAGTCCCCCTCTTAAAATGTGTAACCCCCGAATGTGGCTTATATATAATGCAAGAAATACATGAGGGTGTTTATGGCAATCATTCAGGCTTCCATTCACTCCTTCATAAGGTGATCATGCAAGGATACTATTCGCCAAATATGTTTAAAGATACAACAAAATATGTCTAGGCTTGTGAGCCTGGTTAGAGTTTTTCTCGATTGATCCACCAGCCATCCGAACTCTTGAATTCTATTATGAGCCCTCGGCCTTTTACCAAGTGGGGTGTAGACTTGATTGGAGCACTCCCACAAGGAAAATATAAAATGAAATTTGCTATAGTGGCGATTGATTATTATACCAAATGGGTAGAAGTTGAACCATTACCTAAGATTACTAAAGCCCAAACCACAAATTTCATATGGAAAAATATCATATGTCGGTTTGAAATTCCATACTTGCTCATTTCAGATAATGGTACCCAGTTCGATTCTGCTGGGTTGCGAAAACTATGTTCAAATTTGGGTATACACAAACATTTCTCAAGTGTTGCCCATCCCCAGTCGAACAGACAGGTTGAAGCTATCAATAAAACCATAAAAAAATAATCTTGAACGGAAGTTGGATGTAGCCAAAGGGTCTTGGGTTGATGAACTTCCCCGAGTACTTTGGGCTTATATAACCACTTGCCGAATAGCTACGAATGAAACTCCATTTTCCATGACTTATGGAATAGAGGCAGTTATCCTAGCAGAGATCGGCAAACATTCTTTCAGAATAGAAAACTTCAATTCAGATTTCAATGATCTAGGATTGTCTTTAAATTTAGACACATCCTAGAAATTAAACGGGATAAAGCCCAGATCCGAATGGTTGCTAATCAAAGAGTAGCAGCCCGGTCATATAATGCCAAAGTCAAGGTCCGGTGCTTCAAAACCAGTGACTTGGTTATGAAAAAGATCATGCAAAAGCAAGGATTGTTCTCTCCAAACTGGGAGGGGCCTTTCCATATATATTAGAACTAGTTCTATCTGGATCTTACATGTTAAAAAAGCTTGATTGGAATGCGGATAATCTAAAACGATACTATCAATAAGCTCTTTTTCTTTATGTAAACTTGTTTGGTATATTAATAAACAGAATATTCAATTTCTTCAGTTTGCATAACCGGATACTTTTTTTACTTTGATAAATTTATTAGATAAATAATTCATCATAGTGGGAGGATGTAGTATCCAGGATCAACTTGGATATACCAACTCTGGATAAATATTTTTACTTGTTTTAAACTTTGGTTATAATTATTTTACTTGCATATTGCATGTTTGGACAAGTGTTTATCATGTTAAAAAGTGTAGGAATTATGAAGTATGTTCAAAAAGAGTTTATCAAGAAAATATGGAACATAAACATTGAAGAAGTTAATACTTGGAAATATATAAACATAAGTTAAACATAGTTTGAAAATATGTACAAAAGTAGAGTTTCATATACAAATATGGCTATTTCTTAGCCTTGGCCTTCTTGGCCGAATCTCTCTTTTGCTTACTCATATGATTGAGAGCTAGGTCCCTAATCTTGCCCAGTTGAAGGAAGTATTCAAACGCCTTCAAGCCAACCTTGTTGGGGATATCAATATTGGTCCAGTCAATCTAGTCCCCAACAGGTGACTTGTCTGCATGATCCCAAGCAAGGAGGAGACCGGTCTCAAAGGCTGTAATCTTTTCTTCTTCAATACGGACAACATTTTCCTTCAAAATTTGAAGGTCAAATTCAACATTTTCAACTTGGGAAACAAGTGACCAGTTTTGACTGTGAATGGTCTTAAAGACGATGTCCGTAGAAGCTTTCTCATCTTTAAGCTCTCTCACCTTTGTCTCTTCATTTTGAATTTGGCCATCTTTAACCAAGATTGTATGTTCGACTTGATTAGCGCGTTGGTTTATCTATAGCCTTATTTATTGTCTCTTCAGCCTTGATTTTTTCAGCCAAATTAAAGGAGGCTTCGGACTCCGCCTTTGTAAGACGAGTTTCCAAGTCCTCCTTCTCTTCGGCCGAGAAGCTTTGAGCCTTGATAAGAGTGGTCTCCTCTTTCAATGCATCTACCTAGCTGTTCAAAGAATTGAAAGAAGACCTGATGAGAGAAGGATCCCCCAAAGATAGGCTTCTAAATCTTTGCATCCCGAGTACTCAAAAGGAAGACATGCAAAAATTAAAAGGTTAGAGAAAAAATCAAGTAAGAAATCAAAAATTAAAACAAAGTAAGAAAGTTTATTTACCTTAAAAGCTTTCAAAGCAATGTTTACTTGGATATGATTGGGATCTATATATCTTACTACATGTTGAGAATCAATCATATCCAAGACCTACTTGGGTCATCTCTCTCAAAAGACTCTCTAGCCAATCAAAACTAGGAGGCAGAAATAGCCTGAAGGGTAGCTGGGCCAGGGAAGGAATCAAAATTGTCTGAACTCCTTTAGATCCGACTTGCAAACCAGATGCCCCAGCATTGGATACCCCAGCTCCAAAATTTCCAGCTTCGGAGGCTCCCACTCCAGAGCTCTAACCAACCTCATTCACATTCAGGGAAGTAACCCCAATCGGCTAGGTAGCAGACATCCTTAGAACCCTTGAACTAGGTGTAGTTAGCTGGGAGGGGTTACCGGCCATCTGTGGTTAGGATGGTTCAGTCTCTTCCACAGTTCATGTGGGAAGAGAGGTTTGACTAAGAGAGTCTTTGTCATTCCCCTCTTCACTTTCTTCTTCGTCCCTGTCAAAGAATGGGTTCATGACCTTTTAGGTTTTTAAACCACTAGTAGCCATCCAAAATATATATCTTCATTTGGCTCTTCCGAACCCCTTTTCTGTTCGGTTGGGGAGCTATCAGTCTCCCTGATCTCAATCACCTTAATAGGTATATCGGTCACCGGACCCTTGGCCCTGTTCCTTAGTCTGAGTCTACTTTAGTATAAATTACTCAGCTGGGATGATTGTAATAGGGGTCACCATGATGGGAGTGGCCGAAGTAGACTTTTTGGTCTTGGAAGGCTGTTCGGCTGCCCCATCCTGATGCTTTTCTTGGTACTTCTTCTCTTTCCCCTTAGCCATTGATTTTGCACCTAAAAAAAGGAAATTAAAATGTTAGAATGAAACAAAGAAAACAAAGGTAAAGGTAATTTTTTCTTTCTTGGTTATACGTATGACTGGGGGAGGTTTGGGTTTGGAGTATTATTCCAAATTAGCAAGGGTTGGCATTGTTTTTGCAACTGCTTTCCCTGGCATAATATTAGTGGTGTGGCATAACGATTTGAATAGACTCTCTTGAATGAGCATGTTCCTTTTGTTGTCCACACCCAAGTCTTGAAAGGCCCCAATCATATTATTTGGGGTGAAGCCGTCGAGTTGTTTTGCCTCATCAGATTTGGGGTCGTACCCCACTAAGTAACCACACAAGGCTAGTGCATTTCAAGAGAGTAATACTCTCTAGTGCTTTTGGTAAATTGGAAGAACCACAAAGAAAATGAGTTCTTAAATCAGAATTGAATCTATTTTGAGAAAAGAGCATTTCGTCCAACTACTAGGGAGTGAGAAGGTTGTCCTAGGGACCTCACTTGGCAAGGTGTCTTGAGAGTACCATCGGCCGGACACCAGTTCTTCCTTCCAATTCTTTTCTAATTCGAGATTCCCAATCACCAGATTGCCAGAAGCCCAAGCAGAAAGAGAATAGATTCCCACTGAGCTGTGGTTGTCTTTGATTTGATAAAGCATACAGAACCTGTCTGGATCTGGTGTCTGGTGCTCCTTAAGCTTAAAGAGGACCAAGGTCCCCACAAGTGTCTAGAACACATTCAGACTGAGTTGCCCTGGGGTAATGTATAGGGCACTTATGATCTGGAAAACTACTTGGGGGATGGGTATCGGAATGCCAATTGTAATGATAGCTGTTGGCAAAATCATAGTATCTTTGGGTGGATTTGATGGTAGAGACTCCCCAAGATTTTCAAGAGTCACTCCGTGAAGATTTTTGGACGCCATCAGAGTGGTTAGCCTATCTTTGGACAGGGTTCAGAAATCTTGCTTATCCAAAGTCCACCCAAATTTCTTCTCCTTTTTCCCAGGAATGATGTTGTATCTATTGGATGGGATGAAGCTGGCTGAACATGTTGAACAGTCATTTCTGTGAGGGTGAAAGTCTGGTCTGTTTCAATAGACCTAGATTATGTGCTCCGATCAAGATGTGCAGTGACCCTTTGGTAAATGGCTTGATTAATAGTTGTTAGTTCAGCTTGACATTTTCTTCTTGGATGTTTTCGGATCTTTTACTTTGCGCCAATAGGCCCGGATATGTGTTAAAATCAAAGGTTAGTGCTTTTTTTAGTCTAATAGAAACTTCTTTAGACTTACGAACAAGTTCGGACAAGGGAGTGATCAGAATAAAGTTTAGTTTCTCTTTTTTGGCCAGGGATTCGGCCTTAGCACACCTCCCAAGATTTTAGACTTGGGATGATGTGCGTTCTATTAGTGAATCTATGTATCTGGTATAGTCTTTTCAACTCTTCTAGGGGAATTGGGACATGAAGTCCCTGCATCCCTAGTATTTGGATTGGTGCTCATTTTGGAACCAATCAGATCCATCCTATGACAGGATAGTATGTTCTGCATAAAAAAAAACAATCTAGTTTAGAGGAGGGAAACTATTCGGTTCAAAATTACGAATTCCCCTGAATATGGCTCCTATCCGAAGACTTTTCTTTCTCTAAAAAAGAAAGAAAATCTACTTTTTACCTATTTTAACATGGAGTACAGTGCTTTCTATCTAACTACTAAAGAAAAACATGTTTTAAATAGGTTTGTGTAAATGGGTTTTCCTCCTGGACACAACCTAAAAAATTAGGGATAAAAATATATCCTTAAAAATTGGTTAAATTCCTAAGTTCACACTAGTTTTTCTCTGAGAAAAAAAAAAAAAAACCCATTTGTGCAACTAGTAAACTAAAAACAGAGATAAAACAAATTTAAAATCTTGTAAAGAGAAATGTTAAAGGATTTTACCGTTGTATTCGGCTTCGATAATCCTTCAACCGGTCTATTTGATCCTCGTCGTAACTTCGAGGTAATTAGTAAGCTTGATAAACTCACTAACAAAGGCATAAATAAAGGAGGAACATGAGGAAGTTTGAGAGATTTTTAAGTTTTCAATCGAAAATGTGGAAGTAAAAGTGTGAGAAAGAGGTTTATCTAGGGTTTATATACATATCCAGACAAAATCTTAAAAGGGGCGACCGCACTTATTTAAACATACTTGAAAACGCGGAATCTTGAACATATTTGAAAAAGTCAGGTAATTTTTTTTTTTTTTTTATAAAACACTAGTGACTCGTTATTAATTAAAAAAACTTAGTTCGTTTAAATTCCCTTTTTGAAAAATAGTTTTTATTTTTCTCTTTCTATAAAAATTTTACTTATTTTAAAAAACTACCATTTTATGTCCCTTCATAAATTATTATAACGTAGTGCAAAATATTATATCAAGTATTTAATAGCAAGCCCATCATAGAAATTTAAATAAACAAACATAATTAAAATTCTCAAAT
>WUAT03085444.1:0-13105 GCA_010015005.3 Ulmus americana | reverse complement strand
TAACATTTATGCCCCTTTTTTAAGTCCATTACAAATATATCTTTTTTTTTATACCTATTTTACCCCCACAAAAATGTATACAATTATTTACATCTAATTATGTAAATAATTGTTTACAAAATTAAAAAATATGTAAACAATTGTTTACATAATCAGAAAAAATTTATACATTTTCAGCTTGGACTAAAGGGTAAAAATGTCTTTTATTCCATAAAAAAGGGGGTACAAATGTAATGACTTTTAAAAGGGGGTATAAATGTAATGGGGGATGGGAAAAGGGGTATAGGGTGAAATTCTATTCGCAACATTAATAGTCCAGCCCTCAAATGGATTTCTTTTTCTAAGTTTGCCAATTTATGAAAAGTTGGGCTAAGGCCCAAGATAGATTTCCCAGAGAAAAAAGAGCGCGGGAAATAAATGAAAGAAATAGAAAGAAAAGTGATTCAATCTAGACCGTCAATAGTCATCAAATAGAGAAAACGAACGGTGAGAGATGAGAGCAGCTTCATGAATCCTCTCTTCTCATAAAAAATCAAAAGGCGCGGGTGGGTTTTCAATTGGGAATTTTGGGCGCCAACCAATTTGTGAGCAAAATTTCAAGTTTCCCACTTCTTCAAAATCCAACCCAACTCCATATTTATACAACCCTTCGTTCCCATTTCCATACCAATCGCTCTAATCCTTCGATTCATCCAAGTTCTTGTTAATTCAACTCGAACCAAGAACTAGCAGAAGAAGAAAATGGCTGGTGGCTCGGTGAAATCGAACCCTGCAAAGGCAAGTAAGAGAGTGGAAGCCTCCAAGGAGCCCGTTGGTTCGTCTCTCGTTCGAGGCAAAGATGGCAGTGCTTTTGCCAAATGGTAACTTTCCCAGATCTCACTTTTTCTTTCTCATAAGATTTATAATCTGCCTTTATATTTGAAATTGGATCTGGGTTCGACTGTAATGTTTTTATATGTTAAATTCATATATATTTGTCGGGTTTTTTATTTTTTATTTTTAATTTCCAGAAATTTGTAATGGGTTCTATGGAAAATAATTAAATTTTAAAAATGGGGGTTTGGGTGCTTATTTGAGGGTTTTGTTCTGCTTTCCAAGCTAATAAAAGTTTGTGGTTTTTATGAAGTGATGAGTGTAACAAAGATGTTCCGGTGGCGTTGATAAGCTTTCACAGTTGCAGTCTTGATGCTAAAATCAAGATGAATTTGGGTAATTTCCGTGAAATCTCTGTCTAATTGTTGTGGTTTTGGTTGGTTTGAATGATTCTGAATGTTGGGTTTGTGATTTGTTATATAGCTTCTCAAGTTGTGGAGAAGCCTGCTGAGGAGAAGAAGCCATCTGAGAGGTATTTGTTTTGATATTTTCATCTTTCTGCTTTGAGGAGTCTTCTGTTTGTTGCGGTATTTTCATATGGTTCTGATTTGGTTTTGGTTTTTTTGTCGATTTAGAAAGAAACCCACTTCAACAGAACCCAAGGCTAAGAGATCCAAAACTGAGAAGAAGGTGAAGAAAGAGAAGGATCCAAACAAGCCTAAGCGCCCTCAGACTGCCTTCTTTATTTTCTTGTAATTTCTTCAAATTTTCCTCCTTTTTCTTTGTTATTTCTATCATTTTACTGGAAGTAATACAATCCTAATGTGGTTTTCTGATCTTTCAGGGAGGATTTTAGAAAGTCTTTCAAGGAAGCAAATCCTGATTCCAAGGATGTCAAGAGGGTAAGATACAAAGGAGTTTATGGATTGAACAACAGTTACTGGTTTACATGTTTTATTGGTGAAAAAGATTGGCATTTATGATAAATTTGTTAATTGATTGTAGGTTGCTAAGGATGCTGGAGAGAAGTGGAAGTCAATGACTGATGAGGAGAAGAAGCCTTACCAAGACAAGGCTGCAGAGCTCAAAGCAGCATATCAGAAGGCCTTGGAAGCTAGTGATGATGATGCTAAAGATGGAGAAGGGGGGGTAAGATTTTGTTTGAAAAGTTCATAACTGGTTTGTCTATTCAGAACTTGCTTAGCTATTGTGGTTCCTGGATTGAGATTGTTTGATTGTTTTGTATGTTCAGGATGAAGCTGGTTCGGAGAAAGAGGCTTCTGAGGAGGCAAAGGAAGAGAAAGAGGCTGCTGAGGAAGAAACCAAGGAAGTTGAGGAAGATGAAGATTAGGACAGCGTAGTGTTTTTTAAGTTAGGAGAAATGGTTTCAAAGACCATTTTTTTTGCAAGTTTTGTAAATTGTTTTGTTTTGAAAAAATGTAGATCATAGGGGGGGAGTTGAAGTGCATTATAGTTTCATTGTCTTAGAATCTTGAATGCTTAGAATCTAGTAGAGCAATGAATCTAATTGTTACTCTTTTTTAGTGATGGCTTTGCTGTTATGAATCTTTTATTTTGAGTTTTGACAATGCTTATCTACTTAAAATACACTTCTCAATCTGTATCCAATATCAATAATTTTGACTGTAAGTTCAAATATATTGCAGCATGGTACAAATATTCTTCTTTTAAGTAACTAAATAATAAAAATGAATAAGATAAAAGTTTATATAAGTGGAGAATAAAGTAGCTCTCTCCCACATTGCTCATGCGAGATGAGCACACAATTGGGCAATTGAGTCAGCATTTTACTGGCTCATCTCTGCTACTTTCTTCCCCTACATGGTGGCAATGGCTTGCCACATAAGCAAAGATTGTGTGCATAAGCAACTGGAGGGAAGATGTTAAATGGCCTGCCTTGTGGGATCTCTCCACATAATCTGTTTGCCCTGAAACTTGCATGTTTTAGTGCCTCAATACCCAATAAGCTATTTGGGATTCTTCCTGTGAGGCTATTGATGGAGAGGTCTAGCCATTTGAGCTTCACCAACAGTCCTAGATTTGTAGGGACAGTGCCTGTAATCTGGTTCCTGCAAATGTCCAACTTTTCCAAGTGGATCAGATTGGAGATTGAACTTGGAAGCTGCCCACCAATCTTGTTACTTCCTATGCTCAGCACTCTCAACCGCAACCCTTCTCCGAACTCGGGGATTCTGCCCGAAATTATATTCTTCGAAACATCAAAAACCTCCAAGAAGCTGCTTGTCTTGTTCATGATCTTTGAGAGAGATCCCACAAGCAAGTTTGAGCTGAAATTGAGAACTGAAAGTCCTTGGGGGAGTTCTAGCTCTGAAAGATCAAACTTCAATCGGTTATTTGAGAGCTTGATCTTTTGCAAGCTTGACATGTTGGTGAAGAACTTTGGAGGGACATCAGTGAAGAGGTTATCAGACAAGTCTATGGAGTTCAAAGCATCTGGCCTTGTGAAGCTTGGGAGGGTTCCTTTTAGTTGACAGCCGGCGAGATGAACATCCGAAAGTTGTCTGCTTCTGATCCAATCGGGGACTGTCCCTAAATTGAGATTGTTGTAGGACAAGTCTATTGACAACAAAGAAGGAATGCCCCTTCCAAGGGTATTGGGTAAAGGGTCAGAGAGCCCATTTCTGGACAAATTGAGTTTCCAAAGGTTATGCAACATGGAAATGGAAGCAGGAATTGGACCAGTGAACCTATTTCCACTCAATGAAAGAGTAGTAAGGGATTTTAACCCCTCAATTTGAAATGGGATTTTCCCTGTGAGTTGATTATACTCCAAGGACAAGTCCAAAAGCTTAACCAAGCTGAACAAGGAAATGGGCAATGGCCCTGAGAAATGGTTATAGGAAAGGTCAATAAAGGTGATGTTTTGAAACTGTCCCAAATAATTTGGGAGAGTCCCAGAAAGCTGATTGGAGCTAAGATCAAGATATTGCAAACCATGAAAATTTTGAAAAGTGGGTGGGATTGGACCTTTAAGCAAGTTTTTGCCCAAATTTATTTGGAGAAGGCTTTTGAGATTGCCTAAGCTTGGAGGGATCTCCCCAATCAAATGGTTGCCACTAAAAGAAAGAGTTTGAAGTAAGGGCAAATGACCTAAACCAGAAGGGATGGTCCCACTAAGAGAGTTGTCCTCAATGGCCAATTGGGCAAGATGGATCAAATTTGAGAAGCTTTCAGGAATTGGGCCTGTGATTTGCTTCAACCCACTAATCACCATCACCTCCAAGAACAGCAAACTACCCAGAGAAGAAGAGAGAGTGCCCTTCATGTACATGGTAGTGTCCTTATCTGGTCTCTGCAACTGCAACACGGTAACTCTTCCAGCTGCGTTACACTGGATTCCTTCCCAACCTCCATCACAGCAATCTCTACCCACCCAAGTAGACAGAGAATCAGTAGTGTCCTTCAAGATTTTGGCTTTGAATCCAAGTAGAGCAGCTCTATCTTCTTGTGAGCAGATTGGGTCTGTTTGAGCTGTGGATTCTGAGAAGAACAAACAAAAGAATGAAAAAATCAACAAAATGGATTGAACCCATTTCAGGATTCGCATTTTTGGGAAGTGGGTTTCGATGAGATCAGAAAAAGAAGGTGAAAAAAATTGATCTTGGGATCTGACAAGGGGGGTTTGAATGGCGAAAAAACATATTCTAGTAGGGAAATACTGAGAAAAGTTCAAAAACAGACATTGGTTTACTCTGTTTCTTCACGTAGACAATAAGGTATAATGATGAGAAAGATCGATGGAAAATATCAGTGTGACAGAGAATTATAATGTTGTTGTTTGAGATGTTTGAAGACTCTAAGCTGTCTTCTTGTATTTATAGTGACCAAAACCAAAAGCTATTTTTTCTTTTCTTTTGTTTGAAAGGGAAAATGGAGAAAAAAGAAAAAATTAATTAATTTTAAAGACATTCACATGGAAATTTGTGACCGTTCGATGGATCACGAGGATCTAGTTAGGTTTTGAACGTTGGAGCGCACTAGGATTCAAAAAATTCTGCCTCTTTTTTGGAAATTAACCTCCTCTTGCTTGTCCACTAGTTTCATGTTGTGAAACTATCATTTATTTCTCTTTTGGTCATCAAAGAACTCATCATTTCCTTTTTTATTTGCTTGGCTTGGAGTGAGTTTTGTGAGAGAGAAAATTTATGTGGTTTGGCTGCTTTATAAAGAAATTTCATGTTAGAGAACAGACGTAGAGGTCCCCTTATACACTCAAATTGGAAACATATTGTTGGCTAGAGGTAAGAGCCGTTTTCTTTAATTTTCATGGTGATTTTATTGTGTGGAGCCATCTAAGTTGTGTTAATTCACATGCATTATCTTTTTGGAGATCACATGTCATTGTTGGAATTGGATGTGGTAAAATTATTAAATATTTTCAAAATAGCTACTTGGAAGTAATTTTTAAATTCAAAAGTTGTTTCTAAAAATATTTAGACAAATGTATAAAGAACTTTCATCCGAAAGAATGTCTTATTCATGCTATATGATTTTATTTTTTCTTGCAAGCTCTTTCGAGAAGACCTTAAAATTTTAAAAATCTCAATTCTACTTTTTTTAAAATAGCATATTCTCTCTAATTTTGTTCATTGTCCCAATGTTGTTCAATTTTATTTATTTTTTAATTAAAAAATGTATCTAATGAACATTTGATCTACACTTACTATAGTAAGTTCATCCTTTTATCAGTTAACTGTGAATGGTGTGACGGATTTTGGTGACACAAGTTTAAAACTCATTTTAACAAAGCACGCAAATCCTAAAATATCATCGAAACTAAAACTTAACTTTGAGAAATTGTAAAAATAAAAAAAAAATTAAAATTAAATAGAAATGAAATAAACCTATATTTTTAAGTAATAATAAAAAAAGCTCTTTAGTTCCCTAACTAATTCCATTACGAATGTCCAAACTACCCTCACGTGAGAGGTACGTGGAGTCGTTATAACATAAATGCTCTCCTTTTAACAAAAGAACAATGACCGGCAAAAAGAGGAGGCCTACACAGTGACGAAGCAAGGAATCAATTTTAGGGGGGCATACTACAAGAAATATTTTTCGAAGGGACAAAATACATAGATTTTAAATCTAGGGGTAAAAATGTAAAAATTTAAGAAAAAAATTAAGGGGGCCAACTGCCACCCTCAACTCTATGTAGGTCCGTCCCTGGGCCTACATTGGGACAATGAGAAATGTTAGAGGGTGTCTGACATTATTTATCCGTTTTTATTTTAGTGGAATTCTACTCCTTTTATTGGTTATTAATAAAATTATATATTATTTTTATTCTATATGAAAATTTATAACTTTTATTATTTTAGACTTATTGGCTCAAATGCTCCTATCGTTTGTCTAATTTTGCATTTTGTTTCTTATTTAAATTTTTAAGCGTTAAATCCTTTAATGGCACTATTTTATTTATTTATTTATTTTTTTTGTAAAAATTGTCTCCAAGTTTATGACAATTTTCCAATAAACAATAATATTAGGAGATTTATTGCTTAAAAAAATTTAAATAGAGGGCAACATGCAAAATCAGACAAATAATAAGGTGCATTTAATTATGTAATCTTGAATTATGCTTGAAGGATACCAATTTCATAATTAGTACACTAAGGACTAATATGTAAACATTATAATAATTTCAAAAGGTGAAATGGTATGCCGACATTTAATTTTAATCAAACCATTGTAGCAAAATTAGCACCTCCCTTCCCTCTCACAAGTAAAGAATATGAATTCTTTTGCCACCCCTCCATAACGGTTCTTTTCTCTACTTTATTTGTGTGACAACGACAATATAAGACAAGAATAATAAAAAACCAAAGAAAAGGAGATATATTTAAATCAAGGGTTAATTGAGCTTGGGTTTAAAGATACTTAAATGAGTGAAAAAGGGTGAAACTACCAGCACATAGTTTCCCTAAAAAGACAAACACAAGACTATTGCCCTTTTCCTTTCTTGATTTGGAAGTTAGCTTGATTTTCACTAGTAAACCTAATCTAATCCATCTTTAAACAAAGATATTTACTGTTTTTCCTACTTTCTACTTTCTTCTTCAATGGTTTTCGAACTTACTAAAAGAAAGATTAGATCGTTGTTATTCTCTAATTCTTACCTGAAAAGCCTGCACTATTAATAATCTTTTTTTTTTTTTGAAGAAGATTAACAATCTCTAGCCCTAGTTGTCTGTTCTTTAAAATTTTGAAACAGATTCTTTAGGCATGGGTACCAAAAGTCAGAGTTGTTGAAAATTTTGGGACAATTTTGATTTTTGTCAAACTATCATTCTTTAGAATTTTGACCTAAATATATTTTTTTCTCAATCTTTTCAAGTCATAGATTTCTATAATTTAATTTAGTACTACCCAATTGGATTTTATCCTTTTAAAAAACAAATTCCTTGAATTGTGGTCATAAGAAAATGCCAAGTTATTGGATCAACATCTCAATTTTATCCAATCAAGTACCTTTAGTTCATGTAATTACTATTACAATTTTATTGACCAATAATTTAGTGACAAGAAATTAAATAATATAAAGTGATTAGGTAGTAAGAGTAAGAGTTAGAATCTTTAAGAAATTTCTTTGTTGAATTGAGTTGAAGTGCCTTGCCCCCACTTCTTCTTCTTTAAATTTTCCTCTTCTAGTGGTAGTGCCAGTTTGCAAAGTGAGATTAAATATGCATTGTTTATGGTTTATACAAGTCTAGCTATTGTACGAGGAACATAGGCTTATCAAAAATAGTATGTGGAACATGAAACCAATAATTAGCTAGTTTAAATGTCTCCTCACGAGTTAAAGTTCATATCAATTCAAATCTTTCCGGACCCTAAACTTCTACAACTTTTTGTTTCCTCCACTTCAATTTATCTTCTCCAACACATAATTTTTATTTTTATTTTCATAATTTTTATTTTTATTTTTCCAGAAAATAGAAACAAATTTATCTGCCGTTTATAAAATAAGGACATTTATGAGATTATTATACCAATCACAAAAATAACAATATGTGAATAGTAATAGTATTCAAAATTTTCAGACAAAATACTCATTCAACGACAAAGAGAACAGAGCCATGTTGTTGATAATATTTAAGGAATATATTATTAAGTATTAGTGGACTATTATTTTGCAAAAATGCACCAATTATGCCCAAATCCGAATAAAGTCCCAGCTTAAAATTCAAAGGGAAACTTTCCATATGTTAGGGAAATCCCTAAAATGTCTTATAGCAAATTACATCCTACCCCTTCAAATCAAAGGATTTTGATGGAGAATAATAATAAGACATATATTAATGGACTGAATGATTTCTACCCAATCCAAATTAGCATATAATGGTCTAACTAGACCATTTTTTAAAATTGATGACTCTTGAGCCCACATGAGTTCTAGTTGTTTATTATGGTCTCTTAGCAGGTCTGAGCTATAAGGAATAACTATTTTCATAAATAATTCTTGGCCTATTGCCGATAGGGTTGTTGGTGGTACTGTTAAATGGTTGGATGATTTAAACATTATGTTTGGTTTGAAGTCTAAGAATAGAAATAACAGGATAGATGATGATAGATGGAAAATATCACATAGAGGAAGATTTTTAATTAATGTGATGCTATCACAAATAATAAAACCAGGGCTCGTGGCATGAGTGTTATTATTATAGACTCTATTACTGAAGTTATTTATGCAAGGGCAATTTACTGGCATTTTCCTATCTTGGTTGAGGCCACAGAGGCTACAACAATCAAATGAGGTATTATTTCAGCTTTGAAGGTATGTTTGTTTGGTTTCTCTATTGCTTCTGATTGTACTTCTATTGTTAATGGTCTAAACAATAAGATTATAAATTTCTATGAGTGTGAAATTATCCTTGATGAAATTTTAAATTTATTTTATTGTAATAGCTTTGAAGGATTATTTTTCATAATGTATTACCTTTGCTAACTTCTGCATTTAAGGTCCCTAATATTTAATTAAACACCAAATGGTCTAATTTATTTTAATAGTTTTACTTTTGATTTAAATTTCAACTCCAAAATTCTTCAAAACTATAACTTCTTATTTACATAAATAAGTATATTTTATATGTTGTTTGTACTAAACACTAATTAATTAGGCCCAACATTGTGCTAAAAAATCACTATTATTATAATTAAATATGATATTGCACATACTAACTACTAAGTAGAACATTACAGTAACCATTCAGTAAAAGAGTTTTTATTTATTTAGTATTTTGTAATTTGTGTTTATTTTAAAAAATATATTTTAAGTCAAATTTAAGTTAATTTTTAATTGTAAATTATTTAAAATGTCATTTTGTTTAATTTAATTTTTTAGACAATTTAAAAGGATTTTATTTTGGAATTATGTTTTATGTGTTGTAAATCCAACAAAAAATAAAATAAATATTATTCGAGAGTAAAGATACTTTAAAATATTATATATTCAAGATAGAGGTAAGAGTAAATAGGTCATTCTTAAAAATTCAGTCAACTTAAGTTTGATTCAGGGTACTAAGTAGCTGAAAATTTAACTTTGAATGTATTTCTTGAGATTATTGAAAAATGAAGATACTTTTTGGGATAAATGAAAACTCTAAGTAAAAATAATGCCAATTTAATGAGGTAGAAAATTAGAGAAAAATAGCTAAATAATAAGGGGCATTTTGGAAACTTCAGGCAAGACAAATCCATGCAAAGTCACCTTTCAAAGATTGTCAATTATCATCAAATGTAAAATGTAAACCAACCCACTCTCTTTCTCTATCTAGAATATCATCAAAAGTCTATTTTTAATATCCACGTAACGTTCTAAAAAAATATTCATAGAAAGAAAATTAAAAAAAAAAAAAGCTACAAAATTCAATTTCATTTGCAATTTGAAGGGTTTCCCATTAACCATTTCTCTAGTGTGGACCATAGAAGGAAACAAACCTCAAAAGGCCCCTATTTTTAAGACCTTTGGTCTTTTGAGCTATTATCCCCAAAATCCGCTCTTTCTTGATCTTTGGTAGCCTCCTTTCAATCCAATCCGATATAATCTATCCTTAATCTAGACATGTGATAAGGCTCTTGAATCAAAACCCAATTCAGTAACCATTTTCTTCCCCCATTTTGTTTCTTGTAATTTGCATTGGAACCAAGATCTATTTCTGGGTTTTGATTGTTGTTCTTTCTTCCACCTTACCCTTTTCTGGGTTTGTGGTTGTTTGAATATCCATCTTCTTTGTGATCATTTTTACTGAAGAGCCCACCTGGAAAAGGGGAGAAAAAACATTTTTTTTTTCTTTTCTGGTGGAGTATATTAGAATTCAAGTTTCTTGATTCCAAAAAAGAGAACTTTCATGGCAGCCATCTAAAGGTGAGCTTTTGGGGGAGAATTTCAGTTCCCAGCTCTTCTTCAATCGAATTCCGAGGTACCCATTTGAAAGAAAAGGTTTGTAGCTTCTTCTTTGGTCTTTTCTTATCCAATTTCAAGCCTTTCTGGCTTCAAGATAGACTTTTTCATGGTTTCTAGCTGGTGGGTTTTTCTTGCTTGACAAAGTCCTCTAGCACCCAACAATTTTCTCTCTTTTCTGATCTATCCCAATACCCCAAGAAATGTATGGAACTCAAAGCAAAAGAGACCTTGCCTTAGAATTACAGTCCCAAATACCGATTCTAAGGCCAAGCATCCATGCCAGGAGGGCTAATCTCACAGTAAAGTTCCAAGACCTTTATGGGTTTACAGTAGAAGGGAATGTGGATGATGTTAATGTGTTGAATGAGGTGAGAGAAAAGGTGAGGAAACAGGGTCGGGTTTGGTGGGCATTGGAAGCCAACAAAGGAGCAAATTGGTATTTGCAGCCTTCTATAGCTGAAGGAATTGCTCTGAAATCCTCCCTTAAATTTTCAACTTTGGCTAATGCTATTACCTTGAAGAGGTTAATTAGAAATGGAATTCCACCTATCCTCCGGCCTAAGGTGTGGTTCTCCTTATCTGGGGCGGCCAAGAAGAAGTCCACGGTGCCAGAGAGCTATTACAATGACCTTTCAAAGGCTGTTGAAGGCAAGGTCACCCCTGCAACCAGGCAGATTGATCATGTGAGTTCTTCCATACTCCATCTTGGTGCATTTTGTGATTGTTTTTTCCAATTTATGAACTTATATATGTAATAAATCGTATGATCATTTTTTTTGTTTGGCTAGTTTTGTGATCTGTAGATCTTTGGAGATTTTTGTGAATTTTTTTTTTGTTGGCTGTCTCTGACTTTCTTTTACTTTTGTTTGTTTTGTTTTATTATGGGCATTCTCTTTTCTGGTGATAAAGAAGTTTTTCTGAGATTTGAGTGTATAATTCTTAGAACAGTCCTGCCACCAATCATTTAATCTTGTTGCATTGCATGATTTACAAAGATTATTTATAAATTTGTAGATAGAGACAGAGAGATGGAGGCATGTGACAGATTAACGCCTTTTGTTAGATCATGAAAATATTGTTATTCAAGTACCAACAGGAAAAAGCTAGGATAATGTCATTAATATTGATTAGAGTAATCACAGCTTTGGGGTGTCTGTTGGAAAGTATGAAAGACTAAATATTGGTGTGATTAAAAAATTCCTCTTATCTTTGCTTATTGTTAAGATTTAACTGCATTGGCTCGAGCAAATAAGTTTATATAGAGTCAATGAAATTAGTAAAAGGGAGTGTGGTTGAAAATTTTAAATGTTTAAAGATAAAAACATTTACCCAAATGTGAGTGGCTGTCTTGTTGTCAGAAAGCTTTTTGATACCTAGCTAGCTTAGTAGCTTTGTTCTTGTTGATTTTGATATTTCTTCTACAAAGTATCATTCATGATTTGAATTTTCGCGATACTCATCTCTTTTATCTTTTAATTACATGTGCAGGATCTTCCACGGACTTTTCCTGGTCACCCATGGTTGGATACTCCAGAGGGTCATGCTGCTCTGCGACGTGTTCTTGTTGGGTATTCCTTCCGCGATTCTGATGTAGGCTACTGTCAGGTGAATTGTTCTGTCTTATGTCTTTCTAATATAATCTTGTCCATTCTAAGTTATCAACTTGTCACAGACATGCAAGTCTCACCCCTTATATGTATAAATCCTCGAACAGACATGATTTTCCTTATGATCTGGAACAATTCTTCTTTCTTGTTGATATTTTGAACTGTTCTTGTTGCAGGGTTTGAATTATGTTGCGGCACTATTGTTGCTTGTAATGAAGACAGAGGAAGATGCATTTTGGATGCTTGCTGTTCTCTTGGAAAATGTCTTGGTTAATGACTGCTATACTACTAATTTATCTGGATGCCATGTTGAACAAAGGGTTTTCAAAGATTTACTTGCGAAAAATTGTCCTAGGTACCTTCATTGTCGCGGCCTGAATATTTTTCAGTTATTATTTTCCATTTTGTGTATCTGAAAAACTGGAAGACACATACAGGATAGCCACTCATTTGGAAGCATTGGAATTTGATGTCTCTCTTGTTGCCACTGAGTGGTTTCTTTGCGTTTTTTCTAAGAGCTTGCCTTCCGAGGTTAGATTACTGTTGACTCTCTTTTGTTTTCTTTTCTTTTGGGATATCTGAAATATCACCAAACTTGGTTTGTGAACTCGAGTTCGAAACTGACTCCCTTTTTTATTATTCGTCTGTTTTATTTTTCAGACAACTCTACGGGTGTGGGATGTCCTTTTCTATGAGGGGGCAAAGGTTCTATTTCATGTGGC
The DNA here is from genome assembly GCA_010015005.3 of Ulmus americana. Classification (NCBI taxonomy): domain Eukaryota; kingdom Viridiplantae; phylum Streptophyta; class Magnoliopsida; order Rosales; family Ulmaceae; genus Ulmus; species Ulmus americana. The sequence goes on along the minus strand of WUAT03085444.1, from coordinate 515 downwards.
TTTGGCTATCTTTAAGGTAGTAGAACTTTAACCTTTGGGATATTTTCCTCGTTATATTTGATCTTATATTGCTTGAGCTTCTTTAACTATTAATCTAAAGGAAGAAAATCATAATTAAGACAATAGTTTGTTGACAATGTGTTCTGCATTTGCAGATGAAGGAAGATGAATTGCTTTTAACTCATCATGTAGGCGATGTAATTAATATTTTGCAGAAAACCAGTCATCACCTCTTCGATCCAGATGAGTTATTGACGGTAATACTAATTATATTTTTCTTTTTAATTTATAGTTTAATTAAAAACTATCACCCTCTTCTCTCCTGGTGGATAATATAAAACAATTTTTAACGATGTGAAACTTTGATATAATATGTTTAAGTTGCTTTTAGGCTGTACTTTAATTGTTGGTTAATGTTAATCAGATGAATATGTTTGTCCTAAATTAGGCAATAGAGTAAAATTTCACATATTTACATAATGAGCACAATAATGTGTCATTTTTGCAATTATGTC
>WUAT03085334.1:0-13107 GCA_010015005.3 Ulmus americana | reverse complement strand
ATTAAAGCTAATTTCGAGGTAGATTGTTCGGCGGGAATGGAAGAAGAGCTAGGCGTTCTGGGGAAAGGAATAGTCTAGAGCAGTTATTTGCCTTGGGGTTGAAGAAGATGAAAGGAAAATAAAATTTGAAATTGGGCTTTTATAGGGGTAATGATTTTTGAAAATCTCAGAGAAAAGAAAATGTCAGAGTAATCTCGAAAAAGAAAAGAAAAGCCTTAACATGTAGGCTAGGTGTGGTGTCTTGGAAGTCGAAACGCCAGTAGGTACAATCGTAGGGACATCACTCACAGCGAAAGGCGAGGTGACGTTCCCTGACATGCGTGGCTCGAGGTAATAAATGACTGTACCTTTTTGCAATACTCGAGGTTGACTAAGATCCTTATAATTATTCAATTGTGATGAAACGATATTTTAAATTTTTGGAGTAACAAAGGGACTTCGGGGCAAAAACCTTGAGTTCAATTTCCGAAAGTCGATTCGAAGGCTTCGAGTAGACTCGCCCTATTCTTTCGAAGCCGATTATGGTGTTCGGAAAAGGTAGAAGTTGGTACTATCAAGATTCCCATTAGTGCGTTATTAATTCCATGGTTCTGACAGAAAATCTTCTTTTCAGGGTAAAAGATTTATAATCTGCTTTGGGAAGGACAAGGATTTGAAATGAAAATAAATGTTAAGTAGAATGAAATCTAATTTCAAATCCGCTCCTCTATAAATAAGGAAAGGATAGCTGGGTGTGGTATAACAATGAAAAAGAAAGTTTCTGCTTACTATGTCAAGTTTATCATGTTTATTTTTCTTAGAATCTTTCTTTGTTATTTCTTGAAAATACCTTATCCTAGTTCATGTAGTGGAAAATTCCGAACAAGGTTAAGTTTTGTTTAAACCTTCAAATGCTTTGCAACCCCCTGTCAAAAATGCCTAGTGCTTCGCAACCCCCTGTCACAAGGGTTAGACAAAACAATGAGATCCAAAGTTTAAGGGTCCATCAGTTGTGAAGTCTGAGGCGCATTTAGAGCCTGTTGAAGCCAGTTTCTTCAAAGACAAAGTTGGATTTTATGGCATCAACCCGGCTCAAATGCAAAATCTCTCCATTTGCAGCTTCTAGTCACCTGGAGTTTGTTCTTCCAAGGGACTTGTGAGCTGCATGGAGATGATCTTTGGTTTCAAATTTCTTGCTTTGAGTGAGAAATTTGGGCCAAATACTAAATATTTTTATATTTGTCGTTCTAAATTACCAGTAGGTGTGCCTTCTCATGTGCTCTACCTCGTTGGTAGTTTTAGGACAATAGTTTAACTGTTCGGAAGCTGTCAGAAGTTGGTGTTCGGTACGTGTTATTTATATTTAACCTACTTGTTGCAAGAATATTTAAACAGGATTTGAAATCGGCGAATGGAAAGATGTTCATAAAGCTGAAGAAGTCCAAATCCACGTATACATTTGGCAAGTCCATTCTCTTCAAAAAGCTAACGGACTTAAGGAGGAGTTGTAGAGCCCCGATTTGGTTTAAGGGGTAAAGTAATAAAAGCCCCGTTCAAGGTATTATAAATAAGACTCCAGAAGTCTTCGGCCCAAAGACGACCCCTCAAGAGCCTTCGGCAGAGTTTTCGGTCCAGGGACTATTCATCGGGAGGCCATCGGCAGAGAGTCTCCAATCCAGAGATGGTTCATCGGGAGGCCTTCGGCTGAAAGTCTTCGGAAGAGTGGAAACGGCCGAAGACTATTAATGATGACGCTGTGAGTCATCAGAGATCGTGGGTGAACGTGGATGATCGTGAGAGCGCACGACTTTCATATCAACCTGCAACACATATTGTAAACGTAGTGATTCACCATGTATTAAACATGTACTATCAAATAAGATGTAACCGAAGTAGAGTTACTGAAATACCCATGTATTTGCCTATAAATAAAAGCATAAGCAAATGTAAGAGAGAGGTTGAGAAAAATTACTCAAGAAGTAAAGGGAAAACCTGTAGCATTTTGCTATTTAGTTGATTTGCCAACAATGTACTAATTTCAAGGATCTTTCTCTATTTAAACTGTAATCCTAGGGATTTGATAAATATGATATGTTTTATTCTTGAATGCTTTGATATTCTTTGCTTGCTATCATTATTTATCATCCAATAAATTATGAGCTTGCCACCATAAATACACTGTGAGCACATTAAATTCACAAAAAATACACATTGTTGAGATTCTGTATTGTTAAACCAGTTTTGAACTTAACAATGACAAAAATTAAGGTACCGTTCAAACAAATTGTTCTTTAAAAAAAAAAAATTACAAATTGGTAATGAAGTTGGCAATAAATTGCTTCGAATCCAAGAAAAGGCTTAGTTGGAGTGGAGGGCAGCAGATAATTCCACTCCATATTTAAAACCATTCAAATTATTCCTCTTTACAAAAAAAAAAAAAACCAAGCACAATAATTTCCAGAATCTACGAGCGCTGGCTATGGCGGAGACCGACCAAGCCGCCGAGGTCTACGCGCCGAGGTCTCTGCAACTATGGCGGTCTCTCATCAACTGGTTGGGCTTCTTCTTCCAGATTTTCCTTCAGATCTTCAGAGGCACCCCTTGTCTCCCTCACCTCCTCTCCTACCTTGGTCTCGGCCATTGTCTCCTTCCTTCGTCTTCTCCCTCCTTCAAGCTTTTGCCCCTTGTTGAACTTCCTTCGGGAGACTCTGACTCGTCTCCGGTTGGTGTTTGCCTCGAAGATGGCGTTGTTGATGCTTCTGGGGACCGTGATTATGTTGAGAAGCTTACGGTTTGTTTCTTGTTATGCTTTGGTCTCTTTTGTTCCTGAATTTGATTTTGTTTGTTGTTGGAATAATCGAATTGGTGGGGTTTTTGCTGTTATGGGTTTAGGAGTTTTGAAGAATTTAATTTGAAACTAGGGAAATTTGATCAGTTTTCTGTTGCCAAATTCTGGTTTTAGGAATTGGGTAAGTGTTTTCAAATGGGTACTAGTTTTATGTGACAATAATGCTTTATGCACATTACTCTTGTTGGGTAAGAGCTCGTGTTTTTCAAATATAGGGAATACAAAGAGTTTGATTTCTTGTGTATATACTATGTTAAAGAGTTTGGAGCTTTCAATTGTGTGTATACTAGGAAAACTTTGATGGGATTTCTGTTGCCAATTTTTGTTTTTAGGAATTGGATAAGTGTTTTCAAATGAATACTAGCTTTATGTGACCATAATGCCTAAGCACATTACTCTTGTTGGGCTATGTGACCATAATGCTTAAGCACATTACTCTTGTTGGGCAAGAGCTTGTGTTTTTCAATGATTGGGAATGGAAGGAGTATGAATTTTTGTGTATACTATTTTAAAGAGTTTGGAGCTTTTCAATTGTATGGTGAAGCATTGCTTTGGGGGCTACAAGCTTGTTACGAAATCTTCATGCATTTTAATCAAAGCTTTTAAAATATGCTCTCCAAGTTTCGATTCGTAGCATTTCAATTTCTTGAATAATGTACCTCCAAATGAATAATGATGATTGTTTGTTCTTGGTTTTTGTTTAGTTTGAGACTGCTGGTTTAATAGAGTAGGGGTTTTATTGATGAATGAAGTTGATTGTGTAGGTGGTCCTTGACTTAGATGAGACTCTGATATGTGCATATGAAACATCTAGCTTGCCTCCATCTATACGCAATCAAGCTACAGAAGCTGGGTTGAAGTGGTTTGAGTTGGAATGTGTATCATCTGACAAGGTATCTCCATACCTCTCTAAGACTTCTATGTTCAATTTCTTTTCCATTACGACATACTTAATATGCTCTCTCTTCGTTTAAGGAATGTGAAGGAAAACCGAAGATAAGTTATGTGACTGTTTTTGAACGTCCTGGTTTGCAAGAATTCTTGAAACAGCTTGGTGAATTTGCGGTGCTTGTTCTATTTACTGCTGGTCTTGAAGGTTTGATGTTTACTAGTTTTCATAATGCTTCTCTTTTTCCTCCACCTCCCGTTCTCACTTATTCTCTCATGGAACCACACAGGTTATGCTAGACCACTAGTTGATCGGATAGATGCAGAGAATCGATTTAGTTTTCGTCTTTATCGTCCTTCTACAGTTAGCACGTAAGTATTGCTTGCATTCTATGATTATCCTTGAATAAAATTTATACATGTATCTACAGAAATATATTCATATGTTAATGCTTGCATTCTTCCGTTATATAATTAAGTCTATTTGGTGATTGCCTGATTTAGTGACTGCTATGGTCATTGACGTATTATAGGTTGTACACATTTTATTTAGCTAGAGTATGTATTTTTCTATTTTCATATTCCTCACTAGTAAAAATATAGTCATTAACTTAAACAATGCCTATTGGCTAGCTTGATAATGTTGATGCTTATACCCTTGGCCTTTTTTAGTGTCCTGCACAAACAATATTTTTTCAATCCATTCTTAAGTTGACATTTTGCTAGTTCTGTTGAAACCGAGCAAACTTGTGATGTGATCAAATTTCCAGTCAAAGAGTTTAGAGCTGTTGCTTAAAATTCCAGTCAAAGATTTTAGAGCTGTTGCACTTTTTGTTCACTTCGAGTTTAGCTGTATTCATATATATCTTTACAACATGTACTTTTACCGTCTTCGCCAACAATGTTTGAGATTGAAAAACTTCAGAAATTGATTTCGAGTTAAATTGGCATTTCTGTACAGGCAATATCGAGAACACATCAAGGATTTGTGTTGTTTATCAAAAGACCTCTCTCGAGTTGTCATTGTTGATAATAACCCATTTAGTTTCTTGTTGCAACCCTCGAATGGAATACCATGTATTCCATTTTCTGCTGGACAACCTTATGATGATCAGGTAATTTACTTATTTCATTTCAACCTGTTGAGATTTTCTAAATATGCTTTGATTATACCCCCTCATTCTTCAATTTGTTCTGTATTATGAATTTCATAGCTTTTGGAAGTTCTGCTTCCCCTCCTCAAGCAACTCTCCCTGCAAAAAGATGTTAGACCTTTGCTTTATGAGAGATTCCACATGCCAGAATGGTTTCAAATGCATGGAGTTCCGTTATCTGGTTAGCCATTACAATATTAATCAAATTCATATGGGAAATCATCGGATTCTTATAGGGTTAATCAGCTGATTAGCCTATTATTTTCTGCAAAAAACCTCGAGTTCGTCAGTTGTAGATTAACAATTGTGCAAGGGGACGGTTCACGGAAGTCGTATTCTTTTGCAATTACCAGAGAAAGAAACAACTTCCAAAGCAGATGAATTTCTCTAGCAGAGCCAAATTATTTCATTAATGAGTTTAACTCCCGATATTTTTTGTAATCTAGAACATTTCCCACAAGATGAATTGGGAATATTGTAGCATTCTTTATGGTTAAGAATCCATTTCAAAAATTGTTCCCTGAAAATGGCTATGGTCAATCGTTATCAATCATTAATCTGTTTTGGCCAGTAAACCTCATCTTTCCCATTGATAAAAGGGATATAAAACTGCCAATTGAACAGGGACTTTTGAGTGGCATCAAATGTTTTATTGTTGGTTCTTTTAATTGTTTGCACATTATCCTATCTAGTTACTCCTTTGTGCAAGTTTGATTCTAGCTTTGCCCTCATAAGAGAAAAAACTGAAAATTTTGAGGTATAATTTTTACCAACAATGTCCAATAAAAAGTCAAGATCATCTTGTCTATCACGAGGTTAAAAAAATCAACGACTAGAACTGTAAAAGCAAAGCATCATTCAAATTGGCTCGGAGTCATGTCCGTTTGATCTTTGCAACAAATTGTCCGAATTGCTAACAAATGCAAGTAATACAAATTTAATAGGTAATGTCATCCACCTCTTGAAATATTCGACTTTACAAAGTAAATGGCACTCAAAGGGTTAAAGAAATAAAGACCAAGATGTTTAGCATTTTCTTTACAACTCCCTTCAAATACCAACTAGAACTACAGGAAACTTGTATTAGTATATTACTCTACCAACAAAATTGTAGTGATGTGTTACAACTCTAATTTGCCTATTAATTTCAATCCAAAGGAGCATGTCAGGAAGCTTATAGGTATGCTACAACAAAGTGGCCCTGCCTTTCCCACCGAGGAAAAGGATTGCAGCAGCAGAAACTGCCACTTCATTTTCCGAGAAAAATGAGCAGACCTCTTCTAGACCCACCAATGCTAAATTGGAATCTCGGACTTACCGAATTCGAGTTTGCCATGTCAGGAAGCACTAGGTGATTCCTTTGCTTTCTCCATGGCCACTCCAGTCTGTGAATCTGAAGCTATTCCTAGAACGACCAATACAGACCTGAAGGAGTAATAGGAAACAAACATATTCATGCCATGTAACTATGCTGCTCCATAAGAAAGGTTTGAAGACAAAAAAAAATGTGTAGTTCATGAACCTTGGAAGTGAAGATCGAATATCTGGTTGGCTAGCATGAGCAACCAAGGGCGCTTTCAGAGCCGACGTTCTATTCAATGCACTTTCTAGCTGCGCAGGAGGTAGCTGAAAAAAATAATAATAATAAAATACTCAGAATCTTCTAAGTTCTTTGCTTTTATAGTCAAAACATCTACATCGTAGGATATATGCATTGCCAAGCTAAATTTAGAAACAAAAAGAAAAAATGATTTACATGTAAATTTTGGTCTGCTAAATATAGTGGGATTAGATGGACAATCATGTTTGTCCTTTCAAATATTTGTCTTTTTTTTTTTCTCAACAAGTTGACAATGACGATCCTCTAACTGAAGAAGGTTAAAAATTTTGATTTACAAATATACAGAGCAATTAATTGAACAAAATAAAATATTTAGTTCAACTTCAAAGTAAAAGGTGACAAGATATGGATTCCCAGTATAAAAAGCAATAAAAAGCCAGTCAGCTTCTGATGGAAAAGTACCAGTAACGAGACCTATTTGGGAATGAAATACTCGGTCACCAGAAAGCAATTAAAAAAACACACCTGAAGCAATACACTGAACGACTGAGGCTTCGTCAAGAGGGCACACTTCAAAAATCCCACCCACAACTTGGGGTATTTCCATATCTGAAACAACGCAATAAGTAAAAATTTTAAAAAAAACAGAGATACTATACTTGCAATGAACTATGGTATAATGGAAGCACCTGTTTGCTAACAAGTCGAGAAAGGATCTCCATTACAAAATCCACCTGCAATGTTTCCAATAAATCAGTGCATGTCAATTACAGGGGTTGTATAGATTCAGAACAGAGTGAGGTCAAAAGTAATGGGCAGGGGTAACCAAATCAGCTAAAAGTTGCAAAATAAAATAAACAGAGGAAATTATTACTTAGCACGTGCTTGGATTCACTTTTGCTTTCTCAAACAAATCAAAGGGTGAAACAATCTAATCTGTTTCTAGGTTCAAATTACCAGTGATACAGACAGTGAAACAATCTAATCTGTTTCTAGGTTCAAATTACCAGTGATACAGACAGTAGAAAATAAGTCCAAGATCAGTGACAATCTTCTAATGCCCAACATAACTTCAAGCTAATTTTCAAATAACTTCCAAATCAGAATAAATAATATTGAATTATATAACCAAATCAATAAATAAATAATTTTTAGTGAAGATATATTATAAATGAACATGGTTATTTCCCACAATATATTAGTAAACATGAGAAGTATTCACCAGTGTCTTTCATGATTGAAACTACTAGGCTTCTTAGTTTTCAGTATTATAGCTGTATGCTCTATACACAAAATATCATTCACAGTCCTACTTATTTCTAATTAATGCAAAAGAGAATGTGCTTCTAAATTCTTACCAGTGCTGGAAAAGCACCTATGGCTTGTAATACTGTACGCATGAACAGTACAGGAAGAGGTATTTGCTCAACCTACAACAGAAAAGCATAGTCAAGTTGAGTTCAGAGTACAGGTATTACCAAAAATAAGGATAAGGTTCTGAAATACAAACCAGTTGATTCAAAACTTTAGCAATAACTTGTTGGGTGAATATCTGCCGCTGCTCAAAGCAGGCGTTGCATGCATCTGTGACCTGCTCATGATGTAAAATTAGTTGGACCTTGCATTAGTAAGACTTGAGGTTTAGATAAGAAGAACATAGAATATATTTAAATTAGTTTATTTATTTTTCTTTCGGCTGAAAAGAGGCAAAGAAGTTGTGGTTTGGAAAGAATTACCTTCTTCAATGGAATTCCATCCTTTTCTGGATCAATTCCATGGATGGCAATTAGGACTTCAGCAGGAGCGAGCACTGGACCAGAATTTTGAGTCCCCTGTGGAAGGACAGTTTTAAAATGCACAAATATCGGTAAGCAACTAAATAGTAAACACGAGATGTAGAAGATTGGAGATAAGTTCTAAAATTAGACTATGAAAGCACTCTACTAAGTATATATCCACTGAGTAAACTTTTCTCAAATATAATACTTATAACTAGATTCTAAATATCACTTCAGTCTACACACATACCACATAATTTTTAGGAACAATAGATACAAATCAGAAAAAATAAAATGTTTTCAAGACGAGGTTCAACAATTCTTAACAGAATAGACAAAGTGGCAAAGTTATTGATATGGAACACCTGAGTTGAGCCAATTAAGAAATTAAATTACAAGTTTTTAGTAGTGGGACATGAGAGACAAAAATAAATGGTTTAAAATTTCCATACATGCCATCTTATCAATAATCCTATCTCATTGTGTATCTTGATGCACCAAATATGGGTTTGGGTATAATCCAAACCCAACCTTAAACATAGCCTAAAAGTTTAATTATCCACTCAGAAATTGTGGATGATTGTAAGGAAATGAGATTTACTAGTTATGAATTCAACTACCTTATATAACAAGAAAAATACAAGACTTAAGGAAAAGACATAAAATTGTTTATATCGTCTGTAAAGGATAAGACAACAAAAAGAGAATAATCTTGTAACTACGAAGGCTTGATTTGCCAAAATGAAAAACCATCTATTGATAACCCAGCCTTCGCGACCCAAGTGTGCCCATAAGAATCATGTGTAGAAATATACCTGTAGCATGCGAACTAGTACTGCTTGAAACTTATCCATTGAAAGGTTTACAAGTTGGGGAAAGGCTGACAAAACCTGACAACATAAGCTGATTAAATCATTAAGAGCAAAAGACAAGATGAGAAACAAATAAAATACATTCAATATAAAACATCTAAACATGAGGTGTCAAAGAAAGAGCTGTAAAAGTAATCCAGTCAGAACCCACTTGGCATGCTTTTTTATAAGATCACTAACTTTTACTGGAATAATAAAATTTACAGAAGGAATTTATCATGAAAGCAAACACCATCCTCTAATCATTCCAACCAAATAAATCAAAGACAAAGGAAACCTACTAACTATAAGAAAGGAATAGGTTTATTAAACATTGAAGCCAGAAAAATTTAACATGAACTAGAAAAAGAATAATAGCATTTGTTTATGTAGAAACCATCGGTGTCTAATGCAATAATGAAAGGGTTAAAGGTTGAAGAAGGATAAATTTAACATGAACTTGAAAAAGAACGACAAGCTCTTTTATACAGAAACTACTGCTACAGTTATTCCTATATAAAAATAAAAAAGGAAACAAAGAAATACAAGGATTAATATGAAGAACAAGCTGTCCAACAAGCAAAACATCAACTAATTTTCGTTGTCCAACAAGAATCACCGTTCAGATTATTTTAGTTGCTTAATTATCTATAACCTATATGAACATTTCAGACGAACAAGAAAAGAAAACATATGATCCAAGTTCATTCAATTCATCATTTTGACTCAAATTAACTTTTACATTTGGACCCACTTTCCATTATTGACTTTTAAATAATAGCCTTTAAAAGGTGTAGCTAGTCATAACCTAATATAACATTGAATATCATGGCTAGCTCTAAAATTTTATGCAAATTATAGTTCTCTTGATTAGAAAAATAGCGAAGGTGAACTCAATACATAGGCAATACTTATGGACGTTGTATGGTGCTTTGAAATGGATATAATGACCAAACAATCAATGATTCCATACAAAAAGAAGGTAATTAGACAGCAATCATAAAATAAATAAATAAAAATGTCTCTAGATCCAATTTAGTAATGGTTCATCATACCAACATATAGATAATTAAAAGTAGCATAATATAATGACCAAACAATCAATGATTTCATACAAAAACAAGGTATTTAGACAGTAATCACATGTGCACAACACCAACAATTGATAGAAGATACAAGATACAACTTAGTCTGAAATAAATAAATACGAGTTTGGTCGCAAGAATGGACCTCCTCTTTTGATAGAAATGGTATTATAGGAATAAGTATCTCCACATTATGCATATACACACGAACATAAATAAGCATATAGTTTTTTCAGTTCTAGAATCAATAAAACTAAATGATCTACCTTTATTTTTGAATCATATAACTTCTTAATGGTAAATATTAGTTCTTGAGAGGGAATTGTCCCATCCGTCAAAGTATGCAAAACCTGATTCAATGCCCCCAAAAAGTATAAAGAAATGATTGTATTACTCATATGTAATTACAAGTATCTTAATGGAGAATGTTGTCCAAATTAAAGAATAATTATTGAAACCTGCATTAAGAGTTCACTTTCAGTCGGAGGATATGAGATAATTTCAAGGAGGTCAGATGATGAGCCCATAGTACGGACTAGTATTGGGATATGCCGATCAACTGCCTGCGCCAAACAAGTTATTATAAGAAAAAGGATGTAGAATTGCATGCAATAAAGCAACTTGGACCTCAAAAATATATAAATAAATACAAGGACCAAGCCAAACTAATCAAACCTGCTTAACTGCTTTTGATGCACTGTTGTAAACAACAAATACTTGGCGAAAGAGGGAGTGCTTCTGTTATTTACAGCACACCAGTAACATGTTTAATTTCATACGGATAATTAAAAGCCAATAATTGAGCACAAAATATTAGTAAGTACTAGAAAAAACTAGGTATACCTTTGTACACAGGGCAAAATATAATGACATGCACCGTTGGGCATCAGAAATTGAAAGGGATGATATACTTTGGGAAGGACATGATTGATGAGTGTCAGAGGATACATCTTTACTGTTTGCACTCAACGATGGAGGTTCATTAAAATGCTTAGCTGAATCAGAATCCTATAAAAATGGTATTCAAATGAAGGAAAGAAAAAGTTAAAACACCATAAATCACAAAATTGAGATTGGGTGGAATTACATGTTATTGGAGGGGAAAAGTCTTACCTTAAGTTCATAAACTGGCCCTTCAACATCAGTCTTTTCAGTTGCATCAGAGTTTATTGCTGAAAGCAACATTTCCTTAGCAAAATCTTCTATTTGTTGAGCAATGTTTGACAAAGGATAAAGCTTATTTGCTACCTGTAAGAATGAAAAGTTACTTGAAGAGTGAACATAACATGGATAATTTATGCAGCTATGCAGTTAATTCACTAGCGAGTTGAGGATAAAGTACCAGACGTATAGCTTTCATACGCACTTCCTCAAGATGATGAACTGCACTCTGTTATGGAAAAGAACTTTGGTTAAATGACAAAAATTAAAAAGAAATGAGTTGTGCTAATAATCACTAAATCGAGATTGAAGTAATACACAAAAAAGCCAACTATGAAAGGAATAAGTACCATGAGTTCTAGACTACCTTCAAAAAAGACATTGACAAATTTTAGGGACAATATTATTACATGAATCCAATGAAGTAGATAATGCTACATCTAAATAAATATTTAGAAAGTATGTGATCAATGTGGTGCATTAGAGTGTATTTCATTCAAACAAAATTGTAACATGCAAAGATGGCAAATTTTGAAAGAAACAGCCTAGTACTTGCAGACTCTTCATCTTGTCAGGCTCAAGGAACTGAGTAAACGGATCATTATTAAGAGTGGAAATCATCTTCTTTATTGCCATATCTAAATGTAAATGGCCAATCATAATATAGAGAGCAAAAATAATAGTATAAGATGTTGTAGTCAAAGAACTTGAAGAGGTATCCTGGCACGTAACAGCTATGAATTGATCTACCATTATTTAAAACTTTAAAATGGATAGATATTGCATTCTTCTGCAAATAATTGATAAGAAAGAATAGATAAAATATAATTTTCTGCTCAAGTGTTCATTGGTTCATTAGGTAGCACAATTTCCCTCTATCAAAACCAACTTTGTCCATTAAAAGTTTTGTCAACATATGCAAGGTCTATTTTTCTCCATGTCTCCAAGAAGAGAAGATTCTCCTTGGTTAGGGCCCCTGCAATATAAGTTCCAAGGATAATAGTAAATCTTGTTGATAAATTTATAAAATAAATAAATAAACTTACAAGAAGGACTCTTGGTTATAGCAGCAAAAGGCGACATCAAGGATCATATGATCTCAATCCAATTTCTTCTAAAAAGTTCAACTTTTCAAGGAGATTCGGATGCCTATCTTTTTTGCACAATTTAGAAATATATCGGTAGCTTACCAAATATAAACCATAGTGGGCAGAGAAACTTTTACTAAGACTCCACAAGGGCTAAAGCAGCAAGAAATTCTGTTTGTAAGCTACGTCACCATGATGACCATTTCTTGATTTGATAACGCAATCCATCCTTCTACACCAGTAGGAACTACACAATTCATTTATAACAGTTTTTGTAGGATTAAAAATCTCCGTGGATTCTACACCAGTAGGAACTACCATTTCAGTTTCCAGGATTTTTGAACTTCCCTTTTCCGTATATCTGTGATTTTCCTCAATTTTTTAGGTATCCTGTCTTACGGGGTTTTCGTCATGAAACAGACTTTCATCCGATTCGTTTCCAGCTATTTTAGCAGGTCTCTTTCCACTACATACCCGTGTTCTTTGAGCTTGGTTGACTACTGCCTTTCATGTCTTCATGCTTTTCCCAGCAGGTCTTCCTCGTTTCCTCTTGGCCCTTAGCTCCGATGCAGCTGAGACTCCATAGTTTTTTGAAGCATCACCGGGTAAGGATGAAAATTTCCGATCCTCAACATGGTCAGGATTCGCAACAACATCTAGATCCATGCTTTGTTCACTATAGAAACACAAGAAAATTATATTAAATAAGGTCTG
>WUAT03085223.1:0-13108 GCA_010015005.3 Ulmus americana | reverse complement strand
CAAAACACGTTACATCTCGGATGTAATCAAAGATGTGAACACCAATCACCTATTCTTAGTGTTGTACGATTGTCGGTAAGTTTGGCTATATAGTAATCGAAGAATTGAAGGTGAATCACCAACCCTTATTCAGTTAAATTAATTGATATTTTTATTTTATAGGAATCATTGGGTCTTGATGGTCCTTGATTGGGTTGTAAACACACAATATAAATCGCAAGTATATGAATTGATACAAGTAATATGTAGTGTTTTAAAAGAAACAGATATCAAACCCACAAGGACCATGTTTAAATATTGAAATTATTCCTAGTTGTTAATTGTTCGGTGAATTAATTAAGTGATTAAACCAAAAAAAAAATTGCAGAAAATTAAATTGAAAGCAAATAAACAAATTGGAGAAAATCAAATAATGAAGATGTTAGGGCTAAGACTCCACTACCCTTTCAATCATTCAAGTTTATTTATCCTCATTATTTGATAACTAGAACTCCCTTTTATATAATAGAGTCTATTTTCAAGCAAGCTAAATCATAAACCTAATCAACGTTATTGCTAAGCGTCGTATGGAAGGTGAGACAATATAAAGATCTATGGGCTCCTTGGACTACCGATTCGAATTTGATAATATGCTATAGTATATTTATGTAAGCTAGTATATACCTACACCCAGAATATACACTTCAATCACCGATGTTAATTAATGCAAGCTCATACAACTTCCCTTTTGGTTTATCAGTGAGGCAAAAAACAATTATATATTGGCCAAATAAATAAAAACGTTAAGCATATTAATTAAAACCAATATAAAAGGAGAAGAAAAAAAAACTTGAAGTGAATTGAATAAATAAAATTTAGGGTTCCAAAAAGTAGCTACATCTTAGCCCCAACAAGAGGGGTTTAGTTCATAATTAAACTAAAAGACAACATCATAATAATTGAAAGAATAAACGTGAATAGAAAAGAAAAGGAGAAGAGAAAGTTATCGAGTTGCAGCTTGATTTTTCTCTTGCCCTAGCTCTCCAATGTCTTCTTCAAGGTTTGATTCTCCAATCACTACTAAAATAATGGGATTCAATCACATGTAAATCCCACTTTATTGCAAAATTGTGATTAAAAAACAAAGAAATATTGCACGGGTCCTTATAATGTTAAGGCGGGATACGAAAAAACATGTGTGGTCCCCATTAATCACACTCTACTCAAACCAGACCACACACACACCCCAAAGTCACATTCGAGTGAAACTTGGAGAGTCTGAGTGAGTAGTGTGAGGGTTCATTAGAGAGAGAAGACCACCGTCGTCTTTACCATCGTAATCGTCTGAGCGATCTTCTGGCCGGCGACTCTTAGATTTGCTGTCAGGGAATCACCATCATCTGAGTGATCTTGGGGTGTCAACGCCCTGAACAGGTTATTTTCCCTCTTTCTTTTTGGTGTTTTGCTTCTTTGGTTTGGGTTGCCATGATCTTTGCTTGATTTTACTCTTATTCTTGTTCATGTGGATTTGTACAAATAATAGAAGATTTCCACTCGATGGTGGTCATATAATAACGTGTCTTTCTTAGAGTTAAACGTGACCTGTTTAATTTTCTTGCATCTTCTACGTTTCGTTGTTACAACTTTTGTTTGGCTTCTGTTTTCTAAGAAGAAATTGTCAATAGAAAATCAACAAAAACAAACAAGCTTCTTACTTGTAACCTCCAATTTCTTTGTTGTAACATAAAAAGCTTGTTTGTTTATGTTTATTTTCTATTGAGAATGTTCGGCTGGGTTTGAATTCAATTACTAAGAGAGGAATAGTCTTTAAGCTAGGTTTGTTTCGGCTGTATGTTTGGGATTTACTATTATTGACTGTCACCAATGCTTGTTTAACTGCAATTTCATGTATGTGAATTTTTGATTGGGTTATACATAATTATAGAAGTTTTTGAAATGGTTTTTTGCATTGTAGATTCGTACTGGAGTGTTGTACTAGCATGTGGTATGATAATGCATTGTTGGGGTTGTTTGTTTAGGTGATTAAAGTGAAAATTTCTTATAGAGTGGTCATTTATTTTTCTTTAAGAAATTAGAGTAAGGAGGATGACATATAACTTTCTCTCTGGTTTTTGGTTCTTATGTTTACCTGTCAAATTATTTTTCACCCCCTTTGTTGTACTACTTGTGTTTTTCTCTGCACAAACTGTTTTCAACAGCAAGATTATCTTTTTTTACTCATACACATAGATAGCATGAATAATACTAACAAGTGTGAAGTTGTTTATTAATTTTAAGTGACCCAATGAATTGATGATATTTAGGTTAGTTACAAATTTTTAGTGTATGGATTATGCAATTGCTGATGCTTTTTTTTTTTTTTTTTTGCAGAATACAGAGCTAATTATGCAATTGCTGGGAAGGTTCCCTCCATTGATGTCTAAATTCCAAATAGGTGATTATCTATCTCATTTTGAATTCTAAAATTTTCGAAAATTTAGTTTCATTTACTATGTGTGGATGAAATTATGCTGAGCATTATTTGCATTTGTGTTATATTCCTTTTTTTTTGTTTTTTTTTTTTTGTTTCTACTTTATTACATGAAATTATGTTTACCATTATATGATTTGTGTTATCTGCATTGTGTTACACTTTGTCCCTTTGATTATTACCAAATGAAATCTGTTTTTTGCTTACTGAAAGAGACTTTTAAATTCTGTTTCATTATTCTCTTATTGATTTCATCCCTTTATTGCTTAAAAAAATGAATTCAACTTCAAACTGTTATTTTCAATTGAAATCTGTTACGTTAGCAAGCTTGGTGATATTTGGATAAAGTTTTTGCTTAAATAAATGAATTGAAATATGTTATAAAGGAAGAAGAGGTTATGGGCCTAAGTGGGCGTTTAGATGAGCTAAAACATTGTTTTAGTTTGTTCATTCAGATAAACATTGTTGTACTGCCTTAAGTTTGTAACTAATATAATATTATTTTTCAGAGTGTCAATGCTAAGTTCACTCCTCAAAACAATGCTTGCAACTTACTAGATTGGAGTGGAAGCAGAGAAATTATTGCTCAAGGATGTTGGTCTTCTAGTGATCCTGAATGCATAGTGCATCATATGCATCTAGGACCCCATGCAATACAAATATGGGTTGATGTTATTAAGAAACCCGGTGCATATTTGTGGAGGCCAAATGCATAGATTAGTACCATTGACAAGGCAAAATGTTCCTCTATTGGTTGGCTAGCCGATAAGGTCATCATGAGGTAATTAGATGTAGTGAGTATGATGCTTTTCCTAGTTGCAATGAGACAAATGTGTTCAATTCAATATTTTCCCTAACATACTTGTATTATAATTTCATAGGAAATGATGAAAAAGAGCTGTAGGGATTACCATAGGTATGTTTATCTAACTAATGATTCCTTTGGTTTTTGTGTAATGTGAAATAAAATTGGGTAATGCTTGTTGATTGTTGGTTGTTGGCTGTTGTCATGTTGCCTATTATATTTAGTAGGTCAAATTGATGTTTGTCAAGTTCTTTTTGTATTGTCAAATAAAATTGATAAATATGTAGTGTTCTTGCTGGAATTGTTAGATAAATATTGAGCTGCAATTGTCTTTTTATTTTCAAGTTTCAAGGTCCATATGAGAAGAAATATTTTATGCAGTCTGCAATGAGAAATTTTCTGGTACTTGTCTTTTAACTTACTGGACTAGAGATTGTAATTTTCTGCACAAGTAGAGATAGTTTCTAGCTATATGGGAACCTTGCTTTGGTGAAATTGTATTCAAAGTACGTCTTTGCTTTAACTTGGTTTATGTACAATTTCAGATTGTTACTTTGTTTGAATATGGATTTGAGGAATACATTGTAATTGTATACTTTGTTTTTATTATGTTTTATGAGTTTTTTTTTTAAGAATTGCTTTTATGTGACACAATCCAATTTATAAATATGACAAGTTTGTACTGCAATACTAAAACATTTGAAAAATGCGATAAAATAAAACAACATGAAATTACCCAAAAAAACTCATCAACAGTATAAAATCATTATTATAAAATGCGATCTAAACTTTGGTCAACCACATTTTAAAAATATTTATCACTTTTTTTTTTATCTGTATATAGCTATGATCTTTAACTAATAATCATAATTTTACAACTTGGTAACTACATTGTACGATAACACTATTAAAATGTGATCACAAAGACATGATATGTGATTATCATATTTAAAAAAAATGACATAATAAATTTGTCATCTAAGAGTTAATATAAGACTTTTGAAATGCTAAAAGAAATTTTTATTTACCACAGTATGTCACCACAATTAATAAATGTGATAAAAAGACGAAGATTTTAATCGCGTGGGCTGAAACAATGTTTAATAAAACGCTGCCACATATTATGATCGCATTTTTCACCCGTGGTTGAAATCAATTATTCTAGTATTGAATCTTACTCAAAAACCAAAATAATTCTAAAGTGGCATATTTATACTAAAGGGTCATTAAGAGTAGTTTAGGGATGAAAAATACATTTATATCTCATAATTTGAGGTTAAGGAGCTCTAAACCATCTATCAGCATTTGTGCAGCACCTCGATGCCCTGCAAAGTATGCCCTGGCACCTAGAGAGAGTGATATGTAGAAGCTTGGTGTCACTAGTTGCATCTCGATGGCCAAATAGGGTAACTTCTCAATGCACCCAGTGCGCCCTAGCGCAACACTTAAACAAAGCTTCACCTATTTAAAGTGCTTCTTTGCTCCAATTTGTACCGAAACGTCCTGAATTGTCTCGAACTCCATTTTTACATCCGAAACACCCAAAATGCTTCTTTTTCATATAAATCAATCTATACCTAAATCTACAAAAGAAAAGAAAAATAAACAAATTAATATTAAATACTCTAAAAACTAACAAAAACATAAGCTAGAAATACTTAATAAATACGTAATAAGACGACCTATTAAATAGACCCAAACTTAAGATTTTACTCATCCTCGAGCAAAAATAAAACAAAAACAAAAGTAAAAACAATATTTTTGGCCTAGGTTAAATCATAATGTTACCTCAAAGATTGCACCAACATAAAATTATCATAATTCAATCAAATAAAACTGAAGTTCAAAAATCAATTTTAAGATTCACCTCAATCAAGCATTGACTCTTCAAGAATTAAAGCATACAACCTCTCAAATAATTGACCTTACTTTTCGGATAATTCTATGCAAGCAATCAAAAAATATATATCGATCCCAAATATTAATAATGAGAGAAAATATAATATACAAACTTCACATGCTCAATTTTCAAATCACTCTCCACTAATGTAGATTATGCATGTCACCTCAAATCAATAGGTATTCATAAAGCTTGTAATGTTAGGCTAAGGTATTAGCTCGAGAAAAATGGATAGGAATTCAAAGTAAAGAGAGCTACTAAAAAATTGAACACATTTAAAAACACAAGATCTTATAAATTAACTCCAACATTACTTCACGAATCTTTCGAACTTTTCAACTCTCTCTCACATACACACACACACTTTTCAAACTCAATTCCTCAATATATTTTTATCATCAAGTACCATTTTTTTTTTCTTCTTTTGTATTGCACTTATAATTCTCTCTTCTTTCTTTTTTTCCCTTCTTCGATACTAAGTTTTGACACCCCAAACTTATTTCTCATCATATATTGGGGTAAAATTCACTTTTCTTCCATAACTCCTTAGTTTTTGCTTTTTTAACAACACGTGTGTATAATTAAGTTCTCATTAAGGATAAGGACAAGTGTTTGGCTAGTAACATGAAAGATAACATGCTTAAATGAAAGAAAATAAGGCCAATGTCATCATAGAACCGGTTAAAAACATAGAACCATCCTACCTTGAAGAGAACAAATCCAATTAAAAACATCCAAGTTAGTTAAAAACTTAAAACTGTTTGCTTGGTACAATCACGTAGGTTTTAAAGTTCTGGTTGGACCTACTAACCTAAAAAGAACTGACAAAACACACCGATTAAAACATTTAAGTTTCAACTGTTTTGAACCTTATACTTGCAAGAAAGAAAAAAAAAAGAAGAAGTCAACACCAGTTAAAATGATACAAACCATGTTGGCCATCTGATAGGTCGGCCACATGTCAGGTTGGCCGCTAGACATGTAGGTCACAAATCAGGTGGGCCACTCAATAGGTCAACAACCTGGTTGAATGCCCAAATGGCCAAGTCACGTAAGAAAAAACAATTTTTTATTTTCCTCGATAGCTCGGAAATCAAAGTTGACAAGTCATTGCAAAGGTTAAAAACAACAACAAATGATAAATCAACAACTGAGCTTCCAAAAGATTGGGTACAAAAGAAGTTAACCAAATACATGCTAACTAGAAATAAAAATGCCATGATAGTTTGAATAACATCAAAAGGACGGCTACACAAGTTCTAATCATTCAAGAACAATGCCGCCTCAAGATATCATTTGGAGGTGTTATCTTTCACCCAAAGAGCCGCAGCCATCTTAGCTTTCTATTTGACCTCTTTGATCTTGGCTAGGTTTTCCTTCATCATTCGGGCTCGTCCTCCTCCATTCTCGCTAGGTTGGTTTGGAATAGGGTCTACTTCATCAGCAAGTTTCTCATTCTTCTCCTTTAGATCCTTGACCTCATCCTCCAAGGATGACACTTGGCTCCTCAACTCGGCTATGATCTTGTTTTGACGTCAAGGGCAATCAGTAATACAATTGAAAGCGACTCCAATGACATAGTTGAGGGTGAATATCTAACAAAAAGAGATGGATAGAAGTGTCAACCTAGCATTACAAAACAAAATTCCTACAAAGGTTACAAGAAACATTACCTTAGACATAGCTTCAAAGAGTTGCTCTTGCACATCAGTCCCAGCAGTGATATTGTTAGGGACATAACCCATATCCTCATATGAACACTGCAAAAACATCATCATACAATCAAAGTGAGTTTGATGTTCAAAAAGGATAATGCCCAAATGAGTGGGAGTTGCTAGTATGATGGTTCGGCCAGGTTCAGTGCGAGCTTCCACATTCTGATTAGCCTCAATTGGGACACCATCCATATTCTTTATTCGGGCTAAGCCCCCCCCCCCCCCCCCCCAAGAAACTTCCTTGAAGGTTTAAACTTGGAGGATTTTGATTTGCCCACTTTCCTCCTCTTTAGAGCCTCGTTAACCCTCTCACAGTCATCGTCGATGTCAATGATCAAGGTGCTCCTTTTATTGCACATACCAGCAAAACATAAAATGGAAGAGTTAGTAAATAACAACAAGAAAAAGAGAAATCAAGCGAATAGAAAAGAATACCTAAAAACCCTAAGCAATGGGGTCTTACCCTCCTTCACAGAATCAGTGAAGATAGAGCTGCTGACCTGAGCAAAAGGACTATGCTCAATTGTATGATGTGACGCTGTCTCTGCAACATTTGAACCCTCATCCATGGTCTCAACTTGAGTATGTCAGAATTGCTTGCCTTGAGGTGTCAAGACTTGTAGCCCCCTTTCAAAGTTTAAGCAGAAAATCAAAGTTATTCGAAGGCCAAGTCGGTTCAAGACTAGCATTATAAAGGGTTAGCTCGGTAGTCAAAAGCTCCCAATGCCTACTTCTCTCAAGAACAAACATGGCAAGAAATATGTTGTTCTTTTGCCCTTGTATCAAATCAACATCATCCCACCTAATCTTTCCTTGGAGCAAGTTTTAAATTAACTCAGACAAATTTTTTTTTGTAAGGACCATGAGGTGATTGCCAAACTCCCTCAACCCAAAACCAATGATTTCTCTAATTCTAATTAGAAGACTGTGTTTCTATTATCATGTCTAAGTCTTTCCTATGACTTAAATATAAAAATAAAAAAAATAAAAAACTGTAATTCTTGTTCACATATCCAATGGCTGGGTGACTCTTCAAAACATAAATGAATCTCAACTCTAAGATCGATGGCTCACCTAAACCAAGCTTATGATAAAGAACATACTAGGCAGCTAAAAGACGATAGACATTGGGGTTCAAATGAATGAGAGCCACATGTAAAGAATGAAGGATCCTCCAAAGAATGGTTGAGCTTGAAAGTGAAATCCCACATCTACGCCTCCAAGTAAATGGCCACCTCTCAAACATGAACATCGGAAGGTTTCTCGTCCGCGGTAGGAAATCTTAAGAGAATTGTGTCGGGGATACAATACTTGGATCTCAATTTTACCAATTGTTCCTCCATAATACAAGAGAAAAACTTGTCGAAATGAGTTAAGGATTCACCAACTGGCCCGAAACTCACCTTCTTGGCTAGACGAATCCTCCCAGATTATGCCTTTTTGATGTGGACTGACCTTATAACTTTTTGTACTGACTTAAGAATCTTCTTCGCGGCCAGTTGGGCCGGACCCATAACCTTTCCTATGAAGGCACCCTAGCAGCCATTCCTCCTTTTTCCAACACAGTACTAGGTGAAAAAAAAATCCCAAACAATAACCGACCCAAAGCATCAGGTTTCGCTCCCTCATTAGTCGAACTGGGGTCACTGCTGACCTACGCGTTGTAGCCAACTTGGATGCCGCGGTTGACCTGATTGCCACGGCTGACCTAGGTGCTACGATTGCTTCTGTCACCGCGATTCGCCCGAGTATGGACTTGGAATCCTTTGCAGCTGAGCTCCTCATCATGGCTGACCTACACAAGGCGGTCACCCCATATCCAGCTTCAAGACCAAATCCAACCAACCTGAACTTGCTAGCATATTTGGATCCTGAGGATGGATCCCCAATGTTTTTTAAGCCCAATTCAAGTTGCATGATTTTCCTAGAGGAACCAGCTTCTCCTTGCCGTCACAAATCAATCGAGCTTCTTTTGATTGCCTCCGTACAACATCACTTCATCGACATGATCATAATGGGTCCAATCCTCACTCTTTGAGAATGTGGAGCACTAACCCGATTAGTCATGACTTTGGATTTCCCTGAGCCCCACTGTCAAAGCAACATCTATAAAATCCTTTCATTTTACTCTCAAAGGTAGGCAATCACAAACCCTATTGTTACTCTACCAGATTATCAACTCAACTTCGGCTAACTTAACTATCAGAGGATAATTGGGAAAACAGTCCTCGACCTCTGATGGTTTCTTTTGTCTTGCAGAACAGTTTGGTCGCTCAACAACTTTGACGTCCGACCTGATCGTGGAAACATAATCCAATATTCACCATTGATCTAATTTTTAGCATCAACAACAATAATAATAATGTTCAGAATACTGAGATTATGTTCACTCAAGTTTAATGCATATATATATACATGTGGCAAAACTATTATTATTATTGACTAAAAATGGTCAGTTTTGACAATCATTAATCCCAGTAGCCGTTTAGGTATTGTTTTTCCAATTGGCTAACCACAAATGTAACTATCCCATTCTAGAATTGTTGTTTATTATCTGGAACTCCACCAATAAAGGATGTTAATTTAAACACTTAGAATTAGTCTTAAGTAATGATTATACACTTAACATTACCCCAAACAATAAAAAAAACAAATATCAACTCTAATTTTAATCCAACAATCCATATATATATATGCATACTAATTGTTATATAGTTTATTTGTTTGTTAGAAAATGTGAGACGTGTACAGTTCATATATATGTTGAACTAAATAAGTCTCTGGCATGAGTGTCTTCTCAAAACTTCATATACCCGGATGTGTGGCTACCTAACTCACAAGTCACAATCTCTTGGCTCGTAGTTCTTTTTCAATTGCATATAAATAAAAATAAATAAATAAAAACATAGTGTGTATTTCGTTGTTTAATAGAATACTCTGACATCACTGCTACCCAAAAAAAAAAAAAAAAGTTACACTTGATTGTTTAATAGAAAACTTAGCTTCTGTTTGATTGAGTATTCTGAAACATTATAAATAGAGTATTATAAACAAAATATTGTACACAGTAATTTTGTTTGATTCAAAATACTGAAAACAGAGCATTGTAAACATAATTGTTGTTTGGTTCAGAGTATTGAAAGCATAGTATTTTTATTATTAATTTCATTTATTTTAAATTTGCATATTTTTTTATCCTATATGTCAAAATATATATATATTCTTCCTCGCTAAGCCCATTTCCATAACAATAAAAAAAAATTTAAAACAAAATGCCACGTAGAATCTCATCACCATTAACACTCCTCTTCAGTTTCTTCTTTGTCGGCTGCAACCCGTGACGCCCACCGGACCCAGACACCGCCGAAGCTGATTAGCTACACTACCCCTCTGCTCCACTCCAGAGTCAATGTCTTCCTGGCCCATCGACTGTTGTCGACATAGCGCATAGGAGCCTCGCAAGGCTCTTGTCCGCGACGAACAACCATCACAGCGTCTGTCACCGCCTCCCCTCGGTCGCCACCTATCTGTTTTGCCGTCAGATGTTAAACGGTATGGCATGTGGCTCGGCTAGGCCTACACAGTTGCAACTCGTGGCACTGCCATGGGAGCTTCCTCGAAGCTCTCTCTCTCTCTAACTTCCTCGAGGCACCTCTGACCAAGGTGGCATCGGGCCAGTGTGCTAAGGGACGATGAGATCTCTGACCCAAGTCCACCAACCGTTGGCCGTTAGGGTCACCAAAGAGGAAGTTACTCTCTTGGGGAGTGAGTGTGAGAGAGTAAAGGGTGGGTGGATGGGGTGAGAGAGAGAAAGAGAAAGAAAATGGTTGCACAATGAACACTCTTCCTATTTAGTATTGTAAATAGGAGAAACAAACACACAGCACTACTGAGAATAGGAATATGCTACTTTCAAAAGCCAACCAAACTCACGCTTAGTTACTCGACTGTTTGGGAGGCGATTTGAAAAAATTCTATTATATCTTATTTTTTAAAATTCTTTAAAACTTGTTTTTTTTTCTCTATTCTAATTATTATCATATTCTATTCTATTATGTAGATTCCACTACTTTTTTATATCATCATACTATATTCTATCATCTTATACACCCAAACTCTATCAACTTTTATATTTTGCACACCTATACCTTATCACCTTTTACATTATATTATTAATATTATCACCACCTTTTACATAAAATATTATTTTTTTCTTATTATTTTATTATTTAACTTCAATATCTCTACTACCTTTTACATAAATTTATTTTTTAATCTTGTGGACCCCACTTACTTTTATTAAAAAATTTAGAATCCTATTCAAAAAATTATTTTGTTCAAATCACCAAAATTCTGTTTAAATTGCATCTCAAACAGGCCCAGTACTGTTTGGTTTAGTATTATGCAGCATTTTAAACAAGTCATACTAAACAAAATTTTTGTTTAGTTCAGAGTATTCTAAACAAGATTCTTATTTAGTTCAGAGTATTATAAACAAAGGCTTTGTTCTACATCCTACCAAAAAAATTTCAAATCTTATCATATTCTTCAAAATTTCCCAAAAATTCGTTATTTTCTCTATTCTAACCATTATCTTATTATATTCTATTATGTGGACCCCACCACCATTTATATCATTCTATCATATTTTATCATTTTACACGCCTAAATCCTCTCACATTTACATCTTACATACCTAAACACTGCTACCTTTTACATTATATTATTAATATCTCAACCACCTTTTACATAAAATATTATTTTTTCATACTATCTTATTCTTAAACCTTAATATCTCAACCACCTTTTACATAAAATTATTTTTTAATCTTCTGGACTCTACTTACTTTTACCAAAAAATTTAGAATCCTATTCAAAAAATTATCCTGCTCAAATCACCAAAATCCTATTTAAATTGTGTCTCAAACAAATCCAGAGTTTTTGTAAAAAAATAAATAAATAAATAAAATTTATTATAAAATAGTGGAGTCCACACCATAAAATATAATTTTATAAAAAGTAATGGGACCCCTATTCAAAAAGACTCATTAAAAAAAAAAAACTCAAAAGCTTCATCATGCAAAAAAGCCAAAAAAAAAATAAAAATTAAGTCAAAAAGGGTGACTTGTCTTCGTCAGTCAGAGAAAAAAAAAGTTACAACTTCTTTGGCTTACAATTTTTGGAATTGTAACTTTTAGGGTTACTAGGTATTGTAAATAGCCAAACCATTTGGTATAGAGTATTTAGAATATTGGTTGGGTATTTTTGAATTTTTTTTTTCGCTTTTTGCCCGATGAAGCTTTTGTATTTATTTATTTTTATTTTTTTAATGAGTCTTTTTGAGTAGGGGTCCTATCACTTTTTACAAAATTATATTTTATGGTGTGGACCTCACTATTTTTATAATATATATATATTTTACAAAAACTCTATTTCAAATACTCTGAATCAAACAAACATTCTGTTTAGAATGCTCCGAACCAAACAAAGCCCCTGTTTAGAATGTTATAGGATGTTGAACCAAACAGCCACTCAAAGATTCAAATCTCTCCCGAAGTTTTTTCGAGTTTGCAAGTTGTCACTTCATATTTCAAAATGGCCTTTTAACCTCCCAAACTTACCATTTAGTGACTTAAGTGACATAAATAGTGACTTAAATGATAGAAATTGAGTCTTATTGTGATTTAAGTCACTATTTCTATCGAGTAAGACACAATTTCTATCATGTAAGTCATTATTTCTGTCACTTAAGTCACAATTTTTATCCTTTAAGTCACTAAACTATAAGTTTAGGAGGTTATAAGGTCATTTTGAAATATAAGGTGACAACTTGCAAATTCGAGAAAACTTTGGGTGACATTTGAATCATTAAGCCTTAATAGAATACTCAAACATGGGCTGGCTAACATCACTGCTACAAATATCATCTTAAATGGCAGTTCGTAACTAGGGATTGCAATCTAGAGATGGGGGTAAAATTTAGAGATGGTCTGAGAATGATATTTATAAAAAAGGGATAATTGCATTTTGGTACCCTCTAGTTGTCGTAAATTGTAGAAATAGATGCATGTTTTGAAAAATAACAAAAAGGTACCCTCTAGATGACCTAAATTGCATTTTGCTACCTTGTCCCCATCAATTTTTCTAATAATACTAAAATTATCCCTATTTTTGTTTTATAAATTCCCCAATTCTAATGAACTCAAACACGATAAGAA
>WUAT03085112.1:0-13112 GCA_010015005.3 Ulmus americana | reverse complement strand
AATAACTCCAAAGAATCAACTTCTTGTCGGTTCCTTTCGATGTTCTTGCACTGCTCTACATTCATTCTATCAATTGCGTCCAAATTTTTCAATTTCAATTCGATCTCATTGGACCGTTCTTTAATCAATCCATCAATCTCACCCAACTCCTTAGCTTTCATTCCAATTTCCAAATTCAAATCCAACTCTTTCGCTTCCAATTGCTTCTCTTTCGCCCTTATTCCATTCTCGCGCTCAAGAAACTCTTCGAGTTTATCCTGAAACGACTTCCTTATCAAGTTGAAGTGGCTATCTATCTCCTTCCACTGTACGGTCAGCAACAGAACGCCATTAGCTTGAGAATGCAGAGCTTCAAACGTTTTAGAGAGAATGTCCTGCTTCATCTTCGAGACGTTCAAATCAGATACTACGTTCTCCATTGCGATAACTGGAAACCCAAGCCGAGTAATTCCACCATTAGAATTTAGAAAACTCACCGAGAAATAAAAACAATAATTTGAAAAAGAAAAAAAAAAAAACAGATTGGCTCTAAAAGAATGAAGAAGCTGGAAACCCTAGCAGAGCACTTCCGCTATTAGAGGACCAACAGAGAAAAGAAATATCAATGCTTAGAGAGAAGCGAACCAATTTGATAACTTAGCCGCACGGACAGAGGGAGAAGAAAATTTTGTAATCGATCAAAACGTAGGGATTAAGTGGACCTTATGGGTCCCACAAAGTGTGAAAACAAGAGACTTATTTGCATTACTGCCCCTATACTATAGGAAAATTGATAATTTCTCCTTATAATTTTCCCTTTGTTTGCATTACTTCTAGTATAACATTATTTTGACGAAATCACCAAATCCTGCACAATTTTTTTTTGATGGCTAAAATGGGACTGGGTGGCAATATTGATTATCACTAGGATAATTTACCCTATATTTTTTTTTTTATCAAGATTAAGTCATTTGAATTTACTATTTATTATTGGCACTTTACCCCCAATTTAGACTAATAGAGTCAATAGTGATGGCAAATTGTTGGTTTTGATTATTATTATGCATCTAAAATACGTCTAGGTGAATAACAAAAATATTATCATCATTGACACCCTATTGTAAAATTGATTTAATAAACAAAATAGAGAAAGTTAGAACATACCAGAGAAAATTGATGAATAAAACAATTTTTCAAAACCACGATCTTTCAAGTCTTACCTCCCACTTTTATGCACAAGAGGAGTGAGCCTCTTATATTTTTCTCTCTAGGTTTTTTCAGTGAGAAAAATATAATCAAAAAATGATACATCCTTTTCTATTCCCCCAAGTATGTATTTATATAATATCAAATTTATTGTTTTAATTAAAATTGTTTTAATTTATAAACGTTTTGGTCAAAATATAATTAATAATTAATTATACGTTTATGAGTGTAACTCCCATAAACGTAATAAATGTAATTAAAAACAATTAAAATAAAGTTGAATATTTTTTAAATACAAATTTAATTAAATAAGGAAAACAAAACTCCTATATATGGAATTGGTAGTTTTCCTATTTAATTATTTTATATCGATTTTACTTAAAAAATTAAATCCGATAAAAACTAAATATCTTTTAAATATTTAAATCAAATGATCACATTATCTAATTTATCTATTTAATTAATTATATATTAATTAACATATTTAGTCATGACCATGGATGAAAAAATCGATATTTCGGCCGAAATTTTTGAAAGTTGGAAAGACCGATATTGAAATCAAGAGTATGTTATTTTCATCTAGAATTTCGGGAAATATCGGTATCGATTTCGTTTTCTAATAGTGTAAATTTTATGTGATTTCACAGAAATATCGAGAAATATCAATATTTCAGTATGGATTTCAAAAAATTAATTTTTTTTTTGATGTCATTCAACAGAAAAAGAAAAAAGAAAAAAAAAGAGATATAGGCCTACACAAGGTCCATCTAAACTATTCATAAATCTGAAACAATTTTATTGTGTTGTGTGCTTATATATATAATTTTTGTACTATATAATATATTGTGATCTTAGTTTCTTCATTGAAAATTAATTTTGAATATTATATATATCTTTATCGTGCTATATATTAAACACTTCACTTCTTTTAATTAGTAATAACTTTGTTAATTTATTGTCAAAAATGTTTAATTTATGTATTATTACTTATCTAAATTAAATCTAAAGTTTCACAACAAATTTCCCCAAAAAAATATAAATATCTGTCACTTTTTAATTTTTTCTAGAAATATGCACCGAAATTTCTATAAAATCCAAACCCCGATATATCCCATGATACCGATATTTTCATCATTGGTTATGACAACACTTGTTATAGTATGTGACATACATATACAATCTTTTAAATTGTCACATATATAGAGAAAATAGAAAAATAATTAATTCCAAATTAATTATAAAAAAATATATATGTTCATCACACTGCTTTAAGGAGTAGACCAAGGACATATGACTTATAATTTCAAGCTCTAGTAATTTGGATAATTAATTACACTCTTAATTAATTAATTCAAAATATTAATTCTAGATTTACTCCACTAAAAACCTATAATTGAACTCTTTATAAGTTAAATTATCCAAAAACAAATGTTTAAATAACCCATTGATATAAGGGACGTCGGGCCGCCGCCACTGGCCAAGACGTAACCAGCACACTTTGGTGCCGCAGTTGTCGTCTTGGCCAGGGGGATAGGCCGACCTTGGAAGTTGTAAAAGGGAACATGAGGCGATGTGGGGGACTTCTAAAGGCGCTGAGGGCTGTATTTGACCAGGACAATGCCGAATCTGGATTTTTGGCTTGTGGGTGTGCCAGATCTTGTGGTTTGGTTAGTGGGCGTGACAGCTTTCTTCATCAAATTTGTGGTTCCAGCATGGACATAGACCTTTGCCGAAGTAGGGGTAGTTGGGAATGGAGCGGTGGAGAAGCCTGTTTCTTCGAAACAAGTTTTAAAGCCTGGTAATCTAGCGACCATTGGAAAAAGCATGGCTAATTCTAGGTGGGATAATGGGAAGAAGAACCCAGGCAAAGCTGTTTTATGAGATGTGGTTCCGATGATCAGGCGCCGGTGATAGCTCGGCAAGGTGTAGTTAATGAGACAACAATTTCAGTTCATCAAGGTGTAGTTATTGAGACAACAATTTCAACTCATCAATGTGCAGTTAATGAAACAACAGTTTCAGCTTATCAAGGTGTAATTAATGAGACATCGGTTTTAGCTCATCAAGGAGCAGTTATTGAGGCAGCCGGTTTGGGGGCATCATTGGTGGTTTCTACAATCCTCTTTATCGTTTCTTTGTTATTTTTTGTTGTTTTAATTTGTGTTTTATTTATGTTGTATGGTTGATTGTATTTGCACAATAAGTTCCGTTGACTGTTGGTAAATAATAGATGTAGGATGAAAAAACAATATATATATATATAAAGGTTAAAGTGCTAATTTAATTATAGCATAGGCCGTAGAGTGCCAATAAGTCAAAACATAAAATTAAAGAATCACAAAAAGAAGAGGTAAAACTTTTTGGCTTTCTCATTTTTTGTTTTTTTTTTTGGTAAAACTCATTTAAGACAACTTAATTCCTAACCAAAATAAAAAAGACAAATTGTTACAAAAATATTGATTGTTGGGAATTATGTAACCTTTATCATAAATTTAATTAATTACTTTGTGTAAATTTCGAGAAATTTAAAATGACAATTTCATTTGTCATGATCAAAATGAAGATAATTTTAGGGCGTTATGCATTAATTTAGGTATTAGGGCAATTATAAAAATTAAGAACTATAAAGAGACTTAAATGAGAGGAATTTAGTAATAAATAAATTATTAGCATTCCATCGGAACAAAATTAATACATATTCTTCCTAAAGAAGAGTAAATGGGGAAAATATGTCGTAATGTTCGAAAAGAAACTATTTACGAATTTTACCCCAATAAAAGGTGTAAATGAAAGTAAAAGTTTATAGAGAGGACTAGAAAATAAATGTGCAAAAGTCCAAGGACTAAAAATAAAAGAAGAAATAAAGATATACACACACACACACACACACACACACACACACACATATAAATGTGCTGAAAGGCGTGAATCAAGCCGTTATTTGAGTTTACAGAGGCAAAGAAATGGCAGAGGAACAGTCCTATATCTTGAGGGGGTAGAGCGGAGCGTAAAAGTGTGGGGTTATAGTAGTTTCGTAGGAGGATGAGGCGATAAACAGTAAGGGCTTGTGGCGCCTATTTAAAGGCTCAAGTTTCCAAAACTTAATGTCTCACACCCTCAAACTGATATTTCCTTTGGAAGCTTGCAAAATACTCAACAAATGTTCGTTCTTCTCTTACGCCCAGTTCTGGTGACCCTCAAGACAAAGAGAGAAACACCCATGACTTAGAAAGGTTAGTTTCATGTCTTGAATGTTAAGTTTTTAGAATAGTGGCTAGATTAGTTTGTAGAAATGCTTTTGTATGACTGCTAGCAAGCCTTTGATGAGAGAAATAAAAATTGTTAGTGAAAGAGGAAACTCACACGGGGAAAAGAAAAAATAGAACACGCTTCTTGAGAAATTGAGGGAAACTAAATAAAACGATCTAGAATGTAATAAAACAATATGAGAACATGTTAATAACATTCAATCACTTCCCGAACAAAAACCCATGTATTTAAGGATAATTAAATGGATGAAAAACATGTAAAATGATTTGAACAATAATGGGTAGTAAAATATAAATTGAAGAGAAATAATAAAGAAGGAAAAGAAAAGGCCTAGAGTAATGCTCTAGGAGATACTCCGAGAAGAAGCTTAAGTAAAATGCATTAGAAGGAGCATGATGCTCCAGAGGATTCCTTGAAGAAGAAGAACGCCCCGGAGGGAATTCTCCAAGGAATCCTCCATAAGAGATATTTCCTGGAGGGCATTCTTTGGAAGATTCGTTGAAGGATGTGGGAATGTCGAAGGGAATACTTTGGAGAATCTAATGAGGAAAGAAAATGCTATGGGAAACTCACTGATATATTTTAAGGGGAATTTCTCTGAAAGGGAGTATGCCTTGAAGAGGATACTCCGTAGGAATGCATAAGAGGAGCTAGTATGATGTAGAAGGAATGCTTTAGAGGATTCTTCAAAGGAAGAGAATATCTAGAGCAATGGCCCGAAGAAGAAATGAAAAAGACGAAGTCTTTCGATGTGCATATGTTCTTGTGTGTGTGTGTGTGTGTGTATATGCATGCATATGTTTAAAATAAACAAATAAAAATAAAATAGAGCACATGAGTTGTGTGTATATAGTGAACTTCAATAAAGTTTACATTTTCAAGAATTGTAGCATTAAAACTTTAGTTAAAAATATTTAAATTATAGGGTTATATATATATAATGTGTAGAATTCAAATAATTAAATGAGTTTAGATTGAAACTCAGAAATTCTAGAAATTGTAAATTATTTTGGGATAATAATAAATGAAATTTCTAGAATATTTTCCAAGTTAATTACATGTAATTTTCTTTATGACAATTTGGAAAGAACAAGAAAATTCAAATAACTTTATCAAAAAGATTAATAAGAGAAGTGTAGTTAGAGACTTACCGAATGAAGGACTTCCGAAGGAGTATGACCAAAGGAACATGGGGAGTCCTCGTCCAAGTTTAGGGAGTAAACCCTGAAGGAAAAAGTTGATGCATATTTTAGCAAGTGTACTAAATTGTCAAGTAATATAAAATCACAGTATGAGTGTCAAACCCACAAGGACTAATTGTTACTATCTACCAAAATTTGAGTAAATTGTAAATTGAGAGTTGGAAAATAAAATAAAATTAACAACTTAAAGAGAGTAAAATTGAGATTCAAATGATGAGCAAACCTAGGGCTAAGGCTTTTGCACCAAATATTCATATGCTTTTGATAAATTATATTAATCTTGATAAACTTTATTTGAAGATTTAATTTCCTAATTTAACTAATATTTTCTCTCGAACAATATTAGATTAACTCTTAATTACTAACACATCATATATCTATGTGAATTTAAGTCTAAAGATTTTCTTAGGTTCAATGAAATTATTATAAATTTAACTCTTAATCTCTTAGGTCTTGTTAATGTATCTCTACTATTCATTTAACCTAAAGTATTCTAATATATTGATATAATCTAGATAGCTTTCGATCTCAACCTAGATCATGCAATCATTCAAAACTCGGATCCAAAAGTATTGAAAGCAATAAGAACATAGTAGATATACAAATAAATTAATGTCTAGCATAAAATTAAATTAAATTACTCAAAAGTATAATCATGGTTGGGCTACATCCTAACCCTAGAATAAAAACTTAGTCCATAATTGTATCCATAATAAACATCTTAATTACAATCATAAAGCAAGGATAGAGAAAACCAAAAAGTTGAAGAGAAGTACAATGGATGCTATGAATCTTCTTCTTCAAAGCAATCTCCTTGTCTTCAATCTTAATGCACTCCAAAAATTTCCCTCAAATAAACCTTAATTAGGTCTATTTATAGCCTCCATACGTTTAGGGGTAAAGTTTGAAGAAATCCCCTCAAATGTCATTAAATTCTGATCTCAAACGGAATAGATAAACATAAATATTCAAATTGTATCGCGTGGGCACCGTAGTGCTTTGGCCTCCCAAAGTTGCGTCCTATTGATGGGTATCGCGACGTAGGCTTATTACCGCCATGATGCTACAGGCTCAGGTTCCATGGAATTGTAATCTTCATGTGGGTGTTGTGACGTTGAGGGATGATTGTCACAGCGCTTTGGCCTTGGGTTGTTGCTTTATTCCCCCTTAATGGGCGCCACGGTGCTGAACACAACATTTGCAATGTCTAACCCTATTTTTGCCCTAATCTTCATCATTTTACATGAAATCGTCCGTATTCTTGCTCTAAAATAGTTCAAAATGCTTCCTTTTAGTGTTATTGGCTATTTGAGATCTAGAATGTCAAAAAGAATAAATATTAACACAAAACACTCTAAAACTATTAAAATATTAATCTAAACGAATCTAATAAGTACATGAATTAACGACTTATCAAAAGACCTTTTGTCCAGATGAAGAGGCTAGACCAAAGGATAGAAGAAATGTCAGAAGAAGAACTTTCAACTGGATAAGATTTCTAAAAGAAGTGTTGGACCAGAGGACAAAAGTAGCCTATGAAGGAAGATTACGTGTGGACTAAGACTCCAAAGGAGTATCTTTATCCAAAAATGCTTCAAAAGGCGGGACTATGTCCGACGGATTTTTTCGAATGAAGATACTTTGGGAAGTTCCATCCGTATGATGGAAAACAATTAATGATAAAAGGATTTTCGAAGGAAAGTTACGCGCAGACGTAGTTTACGAAGGAAATGCTTTGTCCGAAAAATGTTTTGGAAGGTAGGATTTAATCTGGCTCAAACGTTTCAAGGTAAGCATTCGAAGGTAAATGCTATAGGAATTTTCGTCAATAGAATTGATTTCCGAGAGAAGTATTACTCGAAGGAAAATTTGTAACATGAAGATGACCTTTTAAAGAGAACGTTTCATCCGAATAAGGTTTGACGAATGACATATTGTTTGTATGAACCTTCTAGCGGATGAAGGGAATGATCCGAGTGTATGGATCTATGATGGAGTTTGGCTGATGAGCTAATTTAATTAGGGGATTTAATGAGTTAATCCTTGTTAATTAAGAAAATAAGAAATTAATAATTTTAATTTAAGTGCTAAGTGAGATTACCAAATCAAGAACGATTTAATTAAGGAAAATATTAGGTTTATTATCAAATTTTAACCAAAGGAATTTTTATGATATTAGACAACTAATCAAGTTGTGTATTAAACTAATCCCACTTATTAAATCAAGTGAGAACTAGGGCCAACTTGAGAAGATTAGGTTTACCTTAACCAATTAGAGATTTGATTTAGTTCTGTTTGAGGGTTGATTTACTCTAATGAAATAGAATACCTTTAATAGAATGATCCTTCGATCCATTTGTAGATTCAGAAGAGCATTAGAGAGTAATCTAGGTAAGTACAACCTCAATTACAACATGGAATAAAAGTGTTTTATGTATGATTGAGAAATGTTATGATAATTGTTATGTGTTGGAAATATATGAGTAATGGTATTTGAATGATTTCGCTTTTATTTCACATATTGTTTAAATTCAATTGAAGAGTTATGCCATGTCTCAGATTTATAAAAGTAAATATTTGCATGAGTTTTAATTTATGAATACTCCAACTTGTGGATATTTTTAAAAAGTTTGTTGAACATAAAAAGAATAACGTTTTCATAAGTGTTGTACCCAACCTCCCAAAGAGTGAAAGTAGTGGCAAAGTTATGAAAGATATGTATTGACCTTGGGTAATGTCGGTTAGGGTCACTCTCCCAGTTCCTAAATGGTGTCACGCAAGGGGTACATACACAAGGCCTATAAGGACAAATATAAATGTTTTAAGAAGGACTTTGAATATTTGTATTTATGACAAAGATTTATGCACAAGTTTAAAATCGTTTTGTGAGATTTGCATGTTGTACTTGCTGAGCAAAAACTCATTAAAGTTTCTATATTATAGGTAGCAAGGGTAAGCAAACTGTAGTATGGTTGATAGACTAGCTAGAACTAATGCAGGCATGGTAGAAGGTAGAGATGGAAACTGCTATGCTAATTTCCACTACGTATTGTTTAAAAGTCAATGCATTTATTATTAAGTTTTATATTAAACATATTTGAACGAGAAATACAACAAAGCTAAATATTTTCTAAATGTTTTATTTCCTCATTTAAGGCCCAGTATTGAGGGAAATGGTATTTGACTTATATGTATAAATCTAAGATTGTAACGTATGAAATATTAATAACGCTATTGAATGAATTAAATCTCATGAAGAGATGTCTTAGAACCAGGTTCTAACCGTATACCTATGTTTATGAAAATATTAAATTTGAAAGTTTTCTTGAACTAGAATCTTAAAAGGTACAAAGTTGTTTTTCGAAGGAAATGGTTTAGTAATACTTTTATACTAGCAACAAATCCATTAAACAGATTTTTGATATTCTCTTATAGATTAGTATTCAAATTAGTTTTACATTATATTGTACATTGAACTATTTTTTTTACAATGAATTTTTATTAAATCAATGTTTGAAAGAAGTATTACCATATTTATTTTCTTGATAGTATGCTAAAAGGGAAACTATAAAATTATATTTTCTTATGGAATATCATTCCATAAAAGTATATCTAAGTATAGTTTTGAAAGTTATGATTTTTTAAAATAATTTACCCTAAATTTTCAAGACTATTTTTAAGTAAAATGGTTTTCTAAAGAGCGCAAGAGGCCGGGTCTTCACAGTTGGTATCATAGTAGTTTCCTGTCATCCTACTTCTCGTCACTCCACATCAAGTTTGGTATTGTCCAAGTATAGATTTCTATTTTGTTACAAATAGAATGTTAACTCTAGAATGTTAAACAACAAAACGACATACCATGGCTGAAACATGCGACGAACAACCATCCCGAGACTTGTCCATGGCAATAGAGGATAACGGACTTCCAACAACCAAAGCACCACCTCCAGAGTATTATGGCAATATCCTTTTGATGCCTTTTTCTTGTTGGATTGTTGAGATAGAGGCAACATTTGAAAAGTTGGGGATGACATATCACCTTAAAGTGCGAGTAGCAGAGAACTTGTTAAGAGGAAGGGCAGAGGAATATTGGAAGGAGAATTCTCTCCTATCAGAGAATGATGCATGGGAGAGATTCATGACGGTCATGGGGCTATGTTTTGATCTCGAGAAACAAAGGGAGGAAGGAGATAGCAAGGTGGAAAAGTGGCAACAAGGACGTAACGAGATGCTTCCTGCATACAGTCGCCATTTCCATAAGGAAATTATTGATAGCTGTCCATTTATGATCGGTGCAAAGGAAATGATAACGATATATGTGAATGGTCTGCAAGTGAGACCCCTAGCTGGGTATCAATAGGAAAAAAAAATTGGCCATAAGGCCTACGTTTTCTAACACTTTATTATGTATGATGATATACTAGAGTGTAGAATGAACACTTGCATGAATGAATGGGTATGAATATTATCTTTGAGATAGATGATATGAAATTTAATGATACCCTGCTGACATATGTCTTACTCGGGGTGGAAAATTACGTAACCCGATAACTTAGCATGAGATATTTCGCTAGGTATAGATTGGGTGATAAATGGAGAAAGAGGCCAAGTAATTAGAGTAATGCATTAATCATTCAGAAAGCCAGAGTATACACATAATTGTTATCGCTAGAAACGCGGGTGAAATGGACCTCGTGCCAATAAGGATAACAATAAGAAAGTTAGAAACAAGGAGACAACTATTGAGATTGTTTACCTTCAACAAAGGCTAAAAGCTTAAGAGACAGAAATTCAAGACCTCCGTCAGCAACTCAACTAAAGGATGAAGTATCTCTATCCAATGTGGAGGTAGAGCCATCTTAGAAAGAATTTTCTTCCCCTCCATCAGTATCAATCACACCTAAACAAATAGCAATACAATAAGAGCTTCTTTATGAGTGTTTATATCTCATGAAACCGGCCAAACATGAGGATCACGCGATTCGTTGATAGCCAAGGAATGGTTATTTCAGTCTTGACCAACCTTGAGGTTGGGGTTTTGGATGCGCAAGAGAAGGTCTTACGTGTGATCTATGATATGAAAAAATAAGCATGATACCACTAGAGAAAGTTAAGATCAGGATAAAGGACAACCCCTCCTAAACCCTAAGTACCTATAGGGTCATGGGTAGATGCGCTAAGTAGAAAAAGATAAGATTGATAGCAAAAGTAAGGTAGAACCACAACTACTTTAATATCCATCACAAATTATGAATGTACGCCCTAGAGACAGAGATATGGAGGGCATTCTCATTGGATGGAATAATAGAACCAACTAGAGAAACTAAATTAAGTAGAGAATTAGTTTAGGCATCAATAAAAGAAAATGCCTATAGTTAGGGTTCATAAATAGGAAGAGAAATCATAAGACATGTTAGATGTAGTAATGATGTTCCTCGCTTATAGAGGTGAGGTTATCTTAGAAGCAAGTGTTGTTACAAGACATATATGAGTTTGAGAGTTTGATAAATATAAATGTATGGATATGATGGAGTGATAATAATTGTGATCAAGAATGAATAAAGTATGGAGTAAATGATGAAATCTAAATGATTTGAGAACCAAGGGGTACATATGTATGAAGAAGGAATTACATCCGGGTAGATGACCTATGAGTGATCACATAGATTATTAAGAGAAGATTCAACTTAGGTAATGATAGTTAGCTCGTATGTTGGGAATAATAGAATTTATTTTGAAGAGTTAAAATGACATACTATGTGTTCGATGCAATAAAGAAGATATGCTCTGTAAGAATTAGATTACTAGCATAGATTTACCCCCTGATAATAGAGCACGAAGTCTAATTATGGGATGTGTGTTGTACCCATAACTATTTCCTTAAGAATAGGAATTATGGTCACGTGGATATACATGTGACAACCACGTCATTCTAGGAATGTAATTCTTAAGAGACATAGTATGATCACCAAATGCTTATTATTGAGGGTGATTTGTGAAAGAAAGACTTTCAACAAGCCGAACCCAACAATGCTACAAAACCCACGAGAGACACAACTTCATTTGATGTAGGTTCGACTGGAGGGACCTCTAATCAATCAAGGAAGGCTTGAAACCCCAGAAACTAGTGTCAGAATCCTCACTTTCAACAAGGACAATGCATATGCAAAAAACTGTTAGGTTGTTAATTAAAATTATGGTGAAAATGCAGCGAAATAGAATTTAAATTTTTTTTTAACAATCTATAGGATTATAAAAAACAAGCCAAATATAAATAATCACGAAACGAGTTTTAGATATTACCCTTGAAGAACCGGTACATCGAAAACTCTCACTCATTCGTTCTTTGACCCACTAATGTCCTCACTATGAGATTCTAGCACCGCATATTCAAAACCACTCGATCTTCTTTGTTATTCACATTGTCCAAGAGAAAAGAGGTGTGTGGGCACCCTGATCTAACTAGGACTTTTGAATACAACTCTAGATTTCCAATGAAGAGATCTAAAACAATATGGACTATTTGTGTGTATTTTCTTCAATTTTCAGAACTCTTCTAAAAATTCAAATTCACTAACTCTTTTAATTAAGACTTGACTTAAGCTAATTATAGCACTAGAAATTTCATCTAATGAAGAATCCTATTTTGTCTAAAATTTCCCTTGATCAACTTTACAGAGAATTATAGATAACCATTGAATCTGTAATTTCACACTACCTCATTTAAATGAGATATACCGCATGTCCATAAGTGATTTGTTAATATCCTCCCATAATTTAAGCTCTTTAAATTAATAGGACAATTACATATAAGAACTAACAATATATTTATTTTATCCAATAAAATAAATATCCATCTATATTATTTATCTAATCTCATTAAATAAATAATTAAACATATTTAGTCTTATTATTTATTTAGTCTCATTAAATAAATAATTAATTATGTGAAATATTTATTTAACTCTTAAATAAATATGTAATCACATACTATATTTATTAGTTCATGCATTTTGCTTGAGAGCTTTCAAAAAATAGATTCTTGTATGGTGCTAACAAAAGACTAAATGGACCTACATAATTAAAGCTTTAATAAATAATATTTAATTAATTAATCAAACATTAATTATTAATTTTGATCAAGCCATAGTCAGGGATCAAAATTGCACTATAAGATTATGTAGATATATTTACAAGAATCTTTAACTAAGATTTTTCCATCAATATAAAGCGCCCAAACTTTATTTATCGATTGTGAAAAATATTTATACTTAGTCTAATTATTAGATCTTTTGTATGTGTGTGATCCTCACATACCTAGTAATAGATATTAAACAAATATTTGAGCAATATGATATTTTGCCAATAATATGTATTTAAAGAAAGCGAACCATGCAATTAAACATATACTTAATTAAATGTGAATTTTTTTATTTCATTAAATAGTAATTGTCT
>WUAT03085002.1:0-13112 GCA_010015005.3 Ulmus americana | reverse complement strand
GAGAGGTTTGGGGTACAAATTACTTATAACAAGGCTTGGAGGGCAAGAGAAGCAGCCTACGACACTCTTCGTGGTACCCCGGAAGAATCATACACCTTTTTACCATCATTCTTGCACGTGTTGGTAGAATGTAACCCTGGTACGACAACAGATCTTGTCCTTACACAAGAAGGACGATTCAATTATTTCTTCTTCGCACTTGCTGCATCCAAGGAAGGGTATAAGTTCTGTAGGCCCGTTGTTTGTGTTGATGGGGCACATTTAAAGGGAAAGTACAAAGGGTTGATGTTCACAGCAGTTTGTAAGGACGGCAATAACAGTATATTTCCGTTGGCTTGGGGAATTGGTGATGTTGAGAATGATTCGTCATGGTGTTGGTTCTTCACAAAGTTTAAGCAAGTGTACGGGGATCGGCCGGGTCTAGTTATTGTTTCAGATAGACATCCTAGCATTGCGAAGGCCATCCGTGAGATTTATCCGGGAGCGTTCCACGCAATTTGCATGCAACATCTGTTACACAATATCAAGAACAAGTTTAGGGGTATCTCGGTTGACATGCTTTACTATCGGTGTGCGAAAGCATATCGGTTGTGTGAATTTGCGTGTTTGATGAACGCGTTGACGTTGGTGCAGCCACGGCTAGGACCATATTTGCAAGAGGTAGGATATGAAAGGTGGTCGAAGGCATATTCAGAAGGTCGTCGGTACAATATAATGACGACTAACATTTTGGAATGCATTAACGCAATTCTTGTCAAGGAGCGCGAGCTACCGGTTACTGCATTGGCTGAGGAAATGAGAAGCCTTGTCCAACGATGGCATTATGAAAGGCGGACGGAGGCAGATAAATGCAAGACAAGGCTGACTCCATCCGCAGAAACCTTGTTAGCTGAGCAGTACCAACTCTCGACGCGGATGCGCGTAAGTCTCTCTAATATATATTTATTTTAAAAAAACCACTGTTTGTAACTCCTTGTTTCCGATACATTAATTACCATTGTCCTGATCTTCGTTATAGCTTGATCCGGCCAGCGACACCGTCTACACTGTTTTGGATGGGGATAAGAATGGACTTGTTGACTTGCAAGCAAGGACGTGTAGTTGTAGACGCTTTCAGCTTGAACAACTGCCATGTGCACATGCCATGATTGCTATTCGGCATAGCAAAAGAGATGTCTATGATTTCTGCTCGCAATACTACAACTCCTCAACTTGGAAGGCAACATATGCCGGAGTTGTTTATCCTCTTCCTCACCAAGGCGAGTGGGTCGTCCCCAACGAGGTTCGTGCTGTTAAAGTTCTTCCACCAGATATTCGATCAGTTAGCGGGAGACGCAGGAAGTCCAGGATCCCCTCTGTAGGGGAGACTGCACAGCGCCACAAGTGCAGCCGTTGTCGTCAAATGGGACACCACCGTAAGACATGTCAAAATCCAATTCCCTTACATGAGACTCAACCTTCCAATTCATCTCACCTTTAATCCAGTGGACTGCCCCAAAACGTGTGACGAAATGAGTAAGTTTTTCCGCTTATTGCCCCTGCGTTTTTTTCTTTTCATTTTAACAGAATATTGCATGTCCGCAGCGTCACATCGCTGTGCCTGAACAGCATGGCCGCATAAGTTAATCGTAACTAACATGAAATTATGCGTACACATCCATTCCGTTTTCATTGCATGTTGCTTCAACTACTCCTGTTAGGTTAGCTTCATTTTTTGGAAACTGTGTGAAGTGTATGAACTGACTTCACACTCTTCACACTCGTTTATTTAATTGCACCCCTTCGGTGTAATTTCTTTCGCATTTGTCCGTCGGTTCTATTCTTATTCGGACTGATACGCCACACTGCTTGTGCTAAACCCTTCTACTGCAGGAATTTACTTTCATTGGATGTCGCACATGAGTACTTGTCGTATATGACGTTCTATTTTCTTCCTGTTGGCTCGTACCGTTGTCTCCACGAACAGTCATGTTCGTTCAGACCTGTATTGGAGCAGGCGGGAAGAAAATATACTGTAACATATGTCAACCACTCATAAGCAACATCATGAATTGTAATTTTCCTGCAAAAGAAGGGTTTAGCAGGAGTAACGTGGCGTTGTTATGCCTTACTAATGGAACCGCGCCGGAAGTGCAACGGAGCATCCACTTGTAACGTGTATGAAAACAAACGAGTGTGGTCGTTTACTACTGAAACATTTCATGTTACTATGTTAGTATTTTTCTTCAGATGTAACTTCAGATTAACTACCCGCATATAACTCGTATACTTTATGTTTTATCATTTAACTAAAATTTGTTTCCCCTTCACTGCCTCTTTTGCGTGTTTGCAGACGACGTTGGTGGTGGTAGCAGGGATGCATGTGCGGCTGAAGTTCTAATCATTCAAAGTCCAAAACTTGTAATTTTCAATTCATTAATTGAATATCAATTTATGTACGGTCCAGCTTATTTTAAGGACTGAACTCGATTTGCATTGTAACAGGTTTCTTTTTATACATTACAACTATTATCTGCAACCAATTTCTCCTCTTCCCGTCCAACTAGATAGCAACACATTATGTGCCACATATGATGCATAAAAATCATTTGAAAGACATGAAAGTTATGAAGAATAATTTATTATACTGTGAATAATGTGAAACTGGTGTGCGTCCTTTTTTTTGGGACTTTGTAATACGAGTTGGTAAACCATAAACTGTACGCAATAATATTAGATTAGGCAATATTGTTCATACACAAGTTGAAAGGAAGGTTGCGGTCAACATTTTGTCATTCCAACAAATTTCCTGCTCCACTCCCCAATACATGGTGATTACGACTCGCACAAAAAATCTGTACCTCCAACTATCATACACAAATACACTACAATTACCCCCAACTGTACCGACCCGGTTAGCATTTTGGCTTCGACCCAACAAGAACCAATCAAAATAAGTACACAATAAAAAATTTCCCCAATCGCAACATCCTGCTAAACTGCCGTTTTCCTACGGCCATGGAAGAATAATTCTACCGCATACTTCTTGCGATAGTAGTCCATATCGTGCTGCAGAACCTCTTTGTGGCTCCGGTTACAGATCATGAATTCGAGAAATTTGCAGCAAAACATCCCGCAATCCCCACTGCAAGTACGAAGTAATGGTCATGCAATAATGTTTCTGTACAAAAAATTGAACATATCAACCCAAAAATTAACTTAGCATTACTGACCTTCCTGACTGACTAGGAGAGGTAACCCGACACACAGACATCTTCAAATCTTTTTTGTCTGCCAGTTCGGGAGTCTGGGAAAAGTAGCCGCAGCTGTTGAGGACGTCATAGATCATTGTTGCAAGTGGGTTAACAGCTTGTAATACCTTCCGATCGTGCATAGCTCCGCGAAGACTGTCGAAGATGACAAGATTCCAATTTGGGAGATCAAGCACTCCCAAACACCAATGGTAATTTCCGATATTAATCGGGAAAAACACGTTGTCTACCTCATGCCATGGCCTTGCCAACCTCGGAGCTGCACCAACAACGTATCGCTGTATCTGCGAGTCTACGTCCCACCTGACACCCTTGCTTTTCAGTTCGCGATATCTGTCCCACTGACAACAGAAATAATTTTGGAAGTAGGAGTCAGCTGTGGTGCTCCTTCTCATTGTCAATGAAGGAGAGAAGTGCTGCTTCTCTCTAATGTAATACCAAATTACATTAATCTCCTGCACCAAACAGACCGAAAACAAATATTGCTTTTCAAATAACATTCACATGTACTAAACTGGAAAAATTGTTAATTATATTGTACGTTTTCTGACTTCTCACCTCATCCGTTAGCCACGCATTTGGCTGATATATCCTATGGAAGAAATTTTTTTTGGTGACAACCAAGTTCCCCAGCTCGCATCTCTCGTCTTCGCTCAGGTCACCACCACCCGGAAAGGGATCTAACCTGTCACATTTAAGTGTCACAACTATGTCAGCTGACCAAAATTTGATATGATGTGTACAAAAACAGACAGTGTGAAGTATGTGAATGCACTTCACACAGTTATGCTAACTTACATATTGCTTTTCTGAAGACCCTGTTCGTACCAAGAAATGAATTCAGCCAATCGTTGCTCATTAATTGGAGCCTTAAGGTCACTGAAAACATTGTTGACCTTCCGCCTCTTGCCTTCCGGCGTCCAAGGCCCACCAGACACATTTGGGTTCGGTTTCAGAGGTCGCTTCGTTGGATGTATGCGCTGGTACTCAGACTTGGTAAGTTCTATAGGCTCCGACTCGTCGCCCATACTTACCGAGAAGCTTCCCTCTTCAGCCACCACAGCACTGTCTTTTTTTGCAGGGATGTTACCATCCTCCTCCTCAGGCACGTCATC
The DNA here is from genome assembly GCA_010015005.3 of Ulmus americana. Taxonomy (NCBI): domain Eukaryota; kingdom Viridiplantae; phylum Streptophyta; class Magnoliopsida; order Rosales; family Ulmaceae; genus Ulmus; species Ulmus americana. Next base: position 8,746 of record WUAT03085002.1, on the reverse strand, counting down.
AGCTTTTTCTGCAGGTACTCCCTCTTGTCCATCGTCACACTCCCCGCCTTCATGTTTGTTCAGTTTCTGGCTGAACAGCAGTGTGACAGGGCTCGCTGCCACGCACTTAGTTTGCGAGTACGACTCAATATCCGGGAACTCTTCCTGCTCAATTCCTTCTCCATGACCAGCAGCACTTTTCCCGAACATTGCGTCGTACAGGTCCGGACCCTCGTCCTCCGAATGTGTGGGATCCAATTCCTCCTTCGCTCTGCATGACGGACAGAAGATGTGCTTAAATTTCCCATCCGCTGTCGTGAACAGGCGGATTAGTTTGGTCGCTTCCGCTAGCTCTGATTTAATCTCACTGTTCTCGGCCGACAAAGCGGCAAACGCTAACTGGACCTCATCACGGAAAAGTTTAAACTCGGAAAGTAACTCTTTCACTGGTTGCCATCGTACGTCACTCTGCATTGCAATTGTGCAGTGTTAGTTGGATGAAACTGGTTTCTGTGCGACAGTATGAAGTACGTGAATTAAGTTCACACACTTCACACTGTTGGTAATACTCCAGTTATTAGGCACTCGTACTAACATGTTTAATGGCTGCACCAGTTAATTACCAAGTAAACGAAATATTACCAGCTTAATGTCTTCTTTTGGTCGGCTTTGCCTGGGCTTTCTCTCCTCCTCCTTACCTCGTGCCCTCTCCTCCTCCTCACCTCCTGTCCTCTCCTCCTCCTTACCTCGTGTCCTCTCGTCAACACTAGTTTCTGCGTCCTCTTTCTCCTCAGTAACGGCAGCAAACAACCCATGCAATGCGCTGTGTGATCGTTCGTGTTTCAGAGGCTTCATTGGGCGAACTTCGACCTGAGAAAGGAGACAAGGAACAACAGAGATGTTAGGATGTTAGCAAGGAGAAACCAGAAATTGATAACAGTAAGAAACATTACCTTCTCGTTGAATACCAGTGAGGAGAGTACTGAGTATCCAAGCTTGTATGGACCTCTCCTCATCCGCCAGCCTAGTATGCGTGGCCATTTTGCCCTGTCCCTTGTAGCACAGAATTGGCGAAGCGTCGGAAACACCTCCAGCGCAAACAGCTGCAACACTAGGTAAAACCCACCCAGCTGGGACGCTTGCTTCTCAGGACTGAGTTCCCTGAAGTCAACCAAGTACGGCAGCAAGCAGTGGAACCCCTTTGATCCCCACGCGACGTTGTTGAATGTCTCGACATCGGTCACTAACCGAAGGGTGTCTAGATTGATGAGTTTTTTCTCGATATTTCCCAACAGCAGGCACTCAACCAGGTAAGCAACACCCAGTTTGACCTTGTCCGGATGACGGGTGCAGCTTATGAATGCGTCTCGTAGTTCCCCCCTCCGAACTCCTTTTCGCTTCTTGTTGTCATCACCCATTTCGGGGAAATAAGTGTCTATTAACTCGTCGTTCTGCGGAATGTCGAGATCCTTCTCTTCAAACCCCTTTAACCCCGTAAGCAAGCAAAACTCGTCAACACCAAATCGAAAGCACTCTTCGCCTTCCTTGAACCACACGCCGCTAGGGTCATTGTTGCTGATTTGGCGCAACAGTAAGTGGTGAACGAGGCTGGGGGCCCAGCCAAGTGATTTGCTGTCCAAATCTAGCAAGTGACCGATAGCGTACGCGCGGAATTCGCCTACCATCCTGTTGCTTTGACCTATGTGCTCCCGAATTGTGTCAACGACCTCTAGACCCCGACCGTACAGGTTTGTCTTGCAATAAAACCAAGAATCAGGAGGTATGAAGTACTCTCCTAACTCAAGCGGAACCTGAAAAAAAAGGTGTTTGCGTATGAGATCCACCAGAAAAAAATTAATTCGTAACAGTATGAACTTACTTCTCAGACTTTATTTAGTTCACGCGCGCAATAACTATGTTTGGTGCTGGAACAAGTGTAACTATTCCCTTACCTGTGTATCCTGTTTCGCCTCCCTCACATTGCTGCCACCATCGCTCTCCTCAATGCCCACCTGAAAGGAGTTATGCGTTTCTCATTAAAACGAACAACGAAAGACGTCTATACAACCAGTAACAGCTTGTATGCGAACGAGACAGATAGCTACAGTTGCACGCAGAATGTACACTGTAATGGGCCATACCTTTTCCGATTGTCCCTTGGTTCGTGGTATTTGCGTGGCTGCACCCAAAACAGCTTCCTCGGCCAATTTTTCCGTGGCCCTGCGTTTCTCATCTTTCCTAACCTGCATATATTACGTTTTATGCAGCAACTAAGTAAATATTTGCCCGTAACTCAAACAGTGTGAACAAGATTCACATACTTCACATACTTCGGCATATAAATTCAAAATGACTTAAATTGTTGTAATTCTACCTTGACCACCTCTTCAGCAGCGATGCCTTCTTCAGCGACATCTGTCAATGCCACAGGGACCTTCTTCAAACGTTTCCCTTTTTTTTTTGGATTTAACAACTTCTTCATCCTGCCCAATTAATAATATTATCAAGTAGAAGGAGAAAAAAACATTGAACTGAACCCGTAACACGAAAAACAGCACGCGTAACACGAGACGAACATAATGCAGTAAACTTGGGACGTGTGAAGTAACTTCACATACTTCACACTCATACGGAATTTCATTTCCTATCCTACCTGAACCTGTTTTTGCATTTCTGCATCCTCTACTTCTTGCTCTCCTTCGTTTTCCTAACACGAAAAACATCACGCATAACACGAGTCAGTTATTATGAAGTAAAATTGGGAGTGTGAAGTAACTTCACATAGTTCACACTGTCACGGAATTTCATTTCGTATCCTACCTGAACCTGTGTTGGCATTTCCGCAACCTCTTCTTTTCGCTCTCCTTCCTTTTCCTAACACAAAAAACATCGGTGCGTAACACGTGTCAAACATGATCAAGTAAATTTCGGTGGTGTGAAGTAACTTCACATACTTCACACTGTTGCGGAATTTCATTTCCTAGTGTACCTGAACGTCTTCTGGCATTTTCTCATCATCAACTATTTGCTCTGCTTGGTTTTCCTAACACGAAAAACATCACGCATAAGACAAGTCTAACATTATGAAGTAAAATTAGGTACTCTGAAGTAACTTCACATAGTTGACACTGTGATGGAAGTGCATTTCCTATCGTACCTGATCCTATTTTTGCGTTTCCTCATCGTCTTCGTTTTGCTCCGATTCCGTTTCCTGAGCCTGTTTGGTAGGCTCGTCGATTACAGACCTTTTCTCTTCAGATTGCTGCCTTGCTGCCTTCCTTTTCCGTCTACTTCGCCCCTTCGAATCTGATTTAGCACTCTGTTCTGCCTAAACAAACAGGGGTAATGATACAATCATTGAAACAGCAGTCAAACAATGACAGACCACACAAGATAAAAATCCACTAAATTATACCTTTGTTCTCTTCTTCACCGCCTCCTTCTCCTCCTCTTCAGCAACGGTATTATCTACCTCACTGCTAATGCCACCCCTCCCTCGTTTTCTCTTCGTTGTCCACGCCATCTTTTTATCAGTTCTTGAAACCCTCTCCCTCTCCACCTGGGCCACGAATAAAAATCGTAGAAACAATAATATCCAATAAATAAATAATAAAACTACACAATGTTAAGGGGAATTACCTGTTCTCTCCGCGCAGCCCTTGTCTGCACTTGAAATATAGGTTTTTCCTCTTCCTGTTTCTTCTCCTCCAATAATGGAACTCTCTTCTTCGTCGTCTTCTCTTTTTTTCCATCCTTTTTAGATGCCGGTTCTTTCACTGGGCTATGTGATCGTGTTTCTGCATCCGTCTCCACTTTCGGGTTTTTAGGTTCCCTGTTTCTCAGCATTCTTCTGCTCAGAAACTCTGCAACACTCATATGTTGCGGAAGAACGACTTTTAACGGCTCTGCGTCTACAATCTCGGGTTCCTGGCGTTCCTTTTGCATCTTCCGAACCATAGTGCTCTATATAGCTTCAAACCTCTTCACAGAACATGCAAAACAAACTAGGGTTAATGCAAAAAATATACAATCTCCCCAACCATCCTCTTCCGCATGAAATCTAACCTCAAAACATCACCTTTCACCCATAAACCAAACCCATTGCCACCCAAAACAGTATTTTTTTCCCTAACCCATTTACCTGCTTCTGATGTGCACGGACGGAGATGTTCTTCGCCTTTCCTTAGTTGAATCGCTCGACCTGTGTTGCTCCGTGCGACGGCTGAGCCTAGGACGGACTGCTCGAGCGCAGAGTCGGAGCTCCTCCGCTGTGGGTGGTCCGAGGGGTCGTGGGTTTCGCGGGAGTGGGAAACCAAAACGATGGCTTTTGAATTTTAACCGAGGGTAAAGAGTTCTAACGCCTAAATGTTAAAACCACTAATTACTGACGTAGTGAGTAATTAAGGAGTTTTAATTAAGTTAAGCAGAAGGCCAAAAATGTGACAAAAGGAATATATATCAATTTAAAAAAGGTGGGGGTATAGACATAAAAATCAAAACCTCCAAAGGTATTTCTGGTCAAATTACCCTTTTTTTAATTGGGGATTAAAAATTGTAGGCGTCACATCTATCTCCCTCTCCATTTTTTGTTACTTTTCCCTCCGACCAAACATAGCGTAAGATCCACCCATTAGAAACCCTCAATCGGCCGCTCCTTTCAATTGTTCCTTGGGGAACACGTGGACGCCGAAGAAACTACTGCAAATTCAGCTCTCCCCACCGCCTCCTTTTGGCCATTGGACCACGAAATTCAGATGGATTAAGTCTTTCTTTCTAAGATTTCATCAATCAGTTCATTAGGGAAAAAAATTGTAAATGCCGAAAATAACTGATATCAAATCAAAATTTTAGACTTTGATTGTCGCATTCGAAAAAAACAAAAAATAAAAATTAAAAAGTCACACGTAATTATCATACTACAGTATACGAGGGGGCCAGTGAAGACGGTTAGTGGGCCCAGTCCTACTAGGGCGAAATTTAAGGCCCAAATCTTGTTTTGTACAAAAATGGAGGAATCTCTTCAGCGTTCCCGTCTAGCTAACCAAAAGCTTCGACAGTTTCTGCACGCGCCGAAAAACAGAGACGTTCTCGAATTTATAAGCGTCGTCACCGCCGGTAACTACTCGCCGGTGGAACGTTTCAACAAGTGTTAACTCTCCCAAGTTTTCATTTGGGAATTTTGTCGAACACTTGGCGTGCATGTCTTAACTTTCATTCTGACCTGCTCGTTTTGAATCCGAGTTTACGTTCTCTTTGTCTCTTCTCGAACCCAATGCTTCGCATTACGAGGCATGATAATTTCAGGCGGTGTGACCAGTTCGATATGAAGAAATGGTTCGGAGAATCATCATCTGGGTGGTTCTCACGCGATCAGATTCGGTTCATGACCACCAGCAAACGTGTTCAAGACCGGAGCAAGTTTAAAAGGATACACGATCTGGAAATCGTGACGGAGAAATGGAAGATACTCTCCAAAGTTTTGTTCTTGATGGAGCTTCTGAAGAAAGAGCCCGAAATGATCATCCCGGTTCGGCAATTCGATCAGTACAGGAGGCAGATCAATCTCCCCAAGCCCCACAAAATCTCCGATTTCGTACGAAAATCACCCAAACTGTTTGATTTGTACAAGGATCGCAGAGGAGTGTTGTGGTGCGGAATGACCAAACAAGCCGAGGACCTGATCGAAGAAGAAGGGAAACTAATTGATGAACACGAAGATAAAGCAGCGGAGCATGTTACTAGATTCCTAATGATGTCCATTGATAAGAGGCTTGGTTTGGATAAGATTGCCCATTTTAGGAGAGAGTTTGGATTGCCAATTGATTTTCGAACCAACTGGGTTCACAAATACCCACAACTCTTCAAGGTTGTGAAAAATGGCGATGAGATTGAGTATTTGGAGCTTGTTGACTGGAATCCCAATTGGGCAATAACAGAGTTGGAGAAGAAGGTTTTGGGCATAACAGAGTCTTCTTCTCACACCCCGGGAGAACTCTCACTTCCCTTTCCTTTGAAGTTTCCTCCCAATGTGAAGAAAATTTACAGGCATAGTGGAAGAATTGAGCATTTCCAGAAGAGGTCTTACTTGTCTCCATATGCAGATGCTAGAGGACTAAAAGCCGGTTCGCTCGAGTTTGATAAAAGGGCAGTTGCTGTAATGCACGAGTTGCTTAGCTTTACACTCGAGAAGAGATTGGTGACTGATCATCTTACTCATTTTAGAAGGGAACTTGTGATGCCTCAAAAGCTGATGAGGCTTCTTCTCAAGTATTTTTCGATATTCTATGTGTCGGAGAGGGGGAAGAGGTTTAGTGTGTTCTTGACAGAAGCTTACGAGCGTTCGGAGTTGATTGAGAAATGCCCTTTGGTTATGTGGAGGGAGAAAGTTCAGAGCCTTGTTGGTTACAGAGGAAAGAAGAAGAGGATTGAGACTTTTAGTGACATGTCGGACATGGAAGATGAGAGTTTGGAAGAGAGCGAATCTTGTTTGGAAGTTGAGGAAGACGAAACAGAGGGCGATTTAGTGGAAGGTTTGTGTATCGACGATGATGGTGAGATGGTGATTGAAGAGGTTTGTAGAGCATACGAGGATGCTAAAACATTATAATTCTATAAAATTGGTTTCTATGTAAAACTGATTGAGGATTGGTTATAGACACGTGCACATGCTACGCATACTAGTTCTTGGGATTTTGATGCAACACCTCTGTTTGTTTAAGCCAATGTTTTCCGGAAAAAGTATTTCCATGGAAAATGTGTTTTTTAACTTTTGTTTGGCTTAAAATAAAGAATAATTGCCACAAATGCTCATTTTGTTTTTTCAAACTGAAACTTTCTTACTTAATTGAGTACTTGTATATAAAAATAACGAAGTGCTAGTAAACATTAAAATAAGAATTAAGAAAAATATATATAATAAGAAAATAAAATGTCAATTCAAGTAAACTAAAGGGAGACTTTATGCCAATTAACCTAAAATAAAATAAAACAATGGAAAGCCATTTGATTAGTGAGCTATCCAGATCCATTATGCATCTACAGCAGCAGAACGAGTCTTCTTTAAAATGACCCTTATTTTCAGAGCTTAACTTGACGTCACCGAAACAAAGATAATCCAGACAAAATGGTCCAAAGAAAGCAATAGAATTTCTGACAACAGTAAATTATAAATTTATTCTCTGTTTATAACATGAAATGGTTTGAAGCTTACACTACGAATTTTCTTTCTTTTTCTCTTTTTTGAATCCCCTCGATTATCATTATTTTTTTCGTGCAAAAAGCTACCTCTGCAAATATTTTGCGTTTTTACACTTGAGAAAGGTTGCAGAGATTAAGACAGTAAGAGAGAAACCATAGCATTTGCAGAGTCTTGGCCATGATTATTCACATGGGGTATAATATTTTCTGGCGATACAAGCTTCACAAACTCTTTTAGTTCTGAAAAGCTGCTATGTTCACTGTACGGCACTTCGTACCTGGACAGTTACAAGGAACCTGTCACTCTCAGTCACAAAATCTCTTCCCTCTAATTATCCAACTAGAAAAAACAAATAATAATAATAATAATGCATGTTTCATTTTGTTAAGAATCAGCACCTGCACCGACTTCTAGAACTAGCTTAAACGTTTATCACATGATAATAAATGTAATTATGTATATACCCACATAATTACATATCAGGCGTAAGGATTTGGTACAATCCTACATTATCTACTAGGCTACTAGCTTGCATCTTAATTGTAGAAATACGAGGACTGTGTAATGCCACGAGGCTAATCGACTCGCTGGTCAAAACTTTGACTATAAAAACGACACACCGTCTATAGTTCAAGCAAAGTGAGAAATGTGTACGCGCAAGTGAAGAAAAATGTACAGTGCTCTGTGTGATAGTGATGCATGATCTTTGGGATGATACGAAAGTGATGTGTAGGAGAGTGATGTGTTCTGAGATTGATAGTTGTCATATTCAATTGATATGGTATTTGGTTTGTTTTAAGTGATTTTTCGGTATTAGACTTTGTGGGCTCTCTCCACAAGTATAGTTCAACTACAAGTCTAAAACCAAAACTTAATGGAGGAAACATCAATGAGGAATAGCTATGACTAAACTCATTTGGAAACCATTGAAGTGACCGGTGAATTGGTAATACTCTAAGGCCTAATTTAGATTACAGGATGAACTGGGATTTTGATGTGATTTTTGCTCATTTTTTTTTGAAAGTTGAGCAATAATTCCATCCAAATCAACTTATATCTTGTGATCCAAACTAGGCCTAAACCCATCTAAAGATGTTTGTTCATTGAGATCTTGGCTTTTTTTATTCTCATTCGAAGGGAAGAGGAAATGCATTTTCTAGAATGTCTTAGCAGAACTTGAGGAGGTCAACATCACCTTATAATCGTGCCCTGCTGCCACTTTCTTCCGGGAGACTTTTTCTTTCCTTTACCAAATGTCCAACCAGTGGGAGAAAAGGCTACTATAAGACTGTACCGACCCTGATGAATAAGCATAGCCGCAATATAAATAATTTTTCTTTTCCAAGAAAACAGAGTCAAAATAGAAACAGTTTTCAGGACACAAGTGTATATTTCTACACTTTTTTTTATAGGAAGAGTAAAGACCAAAGAATAAATAAAATATAAATTCAATGCTAACCCACTTCAATAATCAAACAAAGCCATCAAGTTAAATAAGAACTAGTTAACGCATATAATGCTAACTTTTATTGAGGAAATCCAAAACACAATACTGCACAAATTTCAGCC
>WUAT03084891.1:0-13114 GCA_010015005.3 Ulmus americana | reverse complement strand
AAAAAATTCTATTTAGAATAATACTCTGTTTAAAATATTACTATGTTTATAATAATAATTTATTTTATTTAGTAGAATACTAAACCAAATAAAAATTCTTTTCAGATTACTGAACATAAAAATTCTGTTTAGAATACTCAATTTAGAATACTGAAAAATTGCACAAATTATTTTTGTAGTGGATTTATTTTTAAATTTCTATTGGTTTGTTAGAGATCTTCTTTCCCAGCTAAAGTGTACTCACATTTGTGGAAAGCAATTATTATTTTTCTTTACAATCGGTCAACCTTTGTCCAAACTTGGACCGTCCAATAACGATGATAAAGGTGATTAATATTCAACAGGCTTTGATGATGGGGAGGAATGGTGTCCATAAAGCATATCTTGGAAGTTTCTGATAATATCAGAGGAGATGTGTCAGTGCTCAACTTAAAAAATAAAATAAAAACAAAAACAAAAACCAAAAACTTTATAGTAGACTACACTAATTTGAATTTTCCTAAGGAATTTAAAATACTAGTTCAAATAATATAATAACTTATATAATTTGATACTTTTAAGGGAAAAGATTAGTAAATTATTTTCAGAAAAATCTATCATTTGAAAAATTGGTATTCTCAAATAATAAGGCCAAATTCACTTTATAATTTAATTTTTATATTCATATCGCATAATATATCAATTATCAACTAAACTTTGTGAAATTTTGCCCTTTTACCCTTAAGGTGTGCTTAGTTTTGGTGGAATGAAAATGTTTTCATTTTTGTTATTTCGTTAGACAAAAAGTATTGGGACGAGTTTTTCTAATCATTTTGGTAGAATAAGTTTTCTCCCAAAATTCAATAAAAAGCTCATTTCATTCAAAAAAAAAAAATTTATTTTTCTCAAATTACCTCTTATATTATATATATATTTTTATCATATTTATCTCTTTACAATTATAATGAATTAATCAAACAAAACAATTAACTTTTTTTTTTATTCTTATTCTCATCACTGTTATTATTATTATTATCATTATAACCAAAGGCGAACTTAGTTTTTAGTGAAAAATATATAAAGGATCATGATACAGTCCCAACAATAGATATTTTTACACAAAACTGGGGATTTTATTGATTAATTTCCTATTTTTAATGTTGTAATGTGTTACACTTTTAGATTTTGAGAACACCCTTTTTCCTGGATTTTGCTTTTTATTCTCTCCAAGTTATTTTTAATTATTAAGCATGATTTGACTAATTCCAAAGGAAGCTAATTGGAGCAAGATACTTCAACAAAGGCTATGCATCAGTAGTTGGGCCACTCAACTCCTCCTTTGAATCCCCAAGAGACAGTGAAGGCCACGGCTCACACACCTTATCAACTGCTGGTGGCAATTTTGTAGCCAAAGCAAGCGTGTATGGCCATGGAAATGGAACAGCAAAAGGCGGATCGCCAAAGGCAAGAGTGGCCGCCTACAAGGTCTGTTGGCCACCGGTGGATGGTAACGAGTGCTTCGAGGCAGATATCATGGCGGCATTTGACATGGTCATCCATGATGGTGTTGATGTTTTATCTGTTTCACTTGGAGGTGCACCGACACCATTCTTTAATGATAGTGTTGCCATTGGATCTTTCCATGCTGTAAAGCGTGGCATTGTGGTTGTCTGCTCCGCTGGCAACTCTGGTCCAGCTGAGGCCACTGTCTCCAACATCGCCCCGTGGGAGATCACTGTTGGCGCCAGCACAATGGACAGAGAGTTCCCTAGTTATGTCATCCTTGGCAACAAGAAAATCTTTAAGGTTTGTATTCGCTCTTTATAACTCTTCGTACTCAATTGATGTGAGACTCTTAACATGTCTGATGAGCTTGCATGTTTTATTTTGTTGGGCTCTAATATCATCTTAAAAGGTCAACCTATTAAGTGAAGGGGACTACAATTAGTACCAAATCCAATCCATTATGAATTTTGCAGCAACTAGAATCAAGAAGTGATTTTATGTTTAAGCCCTTAGATTTGTAGCTAGTAGGAGACGCCACAAGCCAGCTCAACCATTTTTGTTTTCTTATGGTTGTGGTGCAAATTCCATTGACTTCTTTATAGACAGAGAGTTTACCAACATTAACTTTAGAGATAATGGAAAAAGACAGAGTAGGCACCATAACACCAATCCAAGAATATATTGGTAGAATGGTAATGTGCAGTAAAAGCTTTCAGATCATACCGTGTTCATCAAGTATTTTATCCCATTTGGGAATTTACCAAAAATGACTAATAACCATATGATTTTTGCTGAAGGGACAAAGCTTATCATCTACAGCCTTGAAGAGCGGCAAGTTGTACCCTCTTATCAGCGCGGCAAATGCTAAAGCAGCTACTGCATCGGCTCAAGAGGCGTAAGGACGGAACAATGTTAGCTTTGTTGGTATTTGATTAGAATTCAGTTGTTTGTAATCTGCTGAACAATGCAGGATATTATGCAAGGCCGGTACGCTAGACCCGAAAAAAGTGAAGGGAAAGATCTTGGTGTGCCTTAGAGGGGATAATGCAAGAGTGGACAAAGGTGAACAAGCCTTGCTAGCTGGAGCTGTTGGGATGATTCTTGCCAACAATGAGCTCAACGGAAACGAAGTTATTGCTGATCCACATGTCCTGCCTGCTACACAAATCAACTATACTGATGGGGTTGCTGTATTTTCTTACATCAACTCAACAAAGTAAGATTATATAACAATAATTGAAAACTAAATCAAACACATATCACCACAAGTACATAAGAATACTAAAGGCTAGTTTAGTAGTTAGCCTCAGAAAAAAAACTTGATGCTTCTTCAAAATAGATGTGAAAAGGGGTTGGATCACTTTTGATCTCTTTTGCATAGTGTTTCAAGATTGATCTGGTTTAGTCACCAGCTTCATATAATTATATATATGAGTAGTACAACTTATTTCTATAACACAGGTCTCCTAGGGGCTACATTACCCCTGCAACAACTAAGTTGGGCACAAAACCAGCTCCCTTCATGGCAGCTTTCTCGTCAAAGGGGCCAAGCAGAGTCACACCAGAAATCCTCAAGGTTTATTTTACAATTGTCTTGAAAACCAATAAAAAAGATTGTTTCAAGCCAAACAAGCACTTCTAAAGAAAAAAAAAATTTGCGAAACAAATCAGTGATTGTGGCTTGATAATTCTAAACTTGGGTTGTTCTTGCAGCCTGATATAACAGCACCGGGAGTGAATATCATTGCTGCCTACACAGAAGCAGAAGGGCCAACTAATCAAATATTTGACAAACGGCGAGCTCCTTACAACTCTGTATCAGGAACATCGATGTCTTGTCCACATATTTCCGGCATTGTTGGCCTTCTCAAGACTCTCCATCCTGATTGGAGCCCTTCAGCTATTAAATCAGCAATTATGACCACTGGTGAGAAGACTCTAGTAGGCATATATGTGTATATATAACTTAATTATTTTTTCCGATCTTCTTATACTTCTATGCTCAAATTTTTACAGCAACAACAAGAGATAACAAACTCGAACCAATGCTAAATGCTTCCAACTTCAAGGCAACACCATTCAGCTATGGAGCAGGACATGTTAATCCAAATGGCGCTATGGATCCTGGGCTAGTTTATGACTTAACTATCAATGACTACCTCAATTTTCTATGCGCGTTGGGTTACAATGAGACACAAATTTTAAAGTTTTCGGAACAAACTTATGTTTGCTCGAAACACATTAGCCTCATAGATCTCAATTACCCATCAATCACTGTCCCAAAACTAGTTGGCTCGATCACAGTGACTAGAAAATTGAAGAATGTTGGAACTCCAGGAACATATGTAGCGCGTGTCCAAAAACCAGCTGGTGTTTCGGTTTCTGTTGAGCCAAAGAGCTTGAAGTTCAACAGGGTTGGAGAAGAGAAGAGCTTTAAAGTTACCCTGAAGGATAAAAATCCAAAAGCAGCCAAGAAGTATGTGTTTGGAAGATTGATTTGGTCAGATGGGAAGCACTTTGTGAGGAGTCCTATTGTAGTGAAGGCTGCCTAGCTTGAAGCCTCTAGCTTATGTTCTACATTTAACTTCAGGGGGTGTCATGATTTAAAGAATAATGATTGGTGCAAAGGAAACAAATATTAATTGGGTAACCATTTAACATTAATTTCATATTCTTCTAATTCTAGTAATCTCCTTCTAATGCTCCCAAATGCTTTTATGTACTTGTGAGTTGTGACAACAGTTATATATATAGTTATATAATGTAAACTCGTCATTACCAAAAATTAAAAGAAAGAAAATGTGTTTTAATTTAGGGATGTAAACGGGGCCGGGTATGGTTGGGGATGCCAATACCATCCCGCCCCCACTAACTATTAGGTTCCCCATTCCCGCCTCCATCCCCTATTAATTTATTCGTGAATGAGGACGGAGAATCCCCTATAGGGGACTGGGTTCTGCTATTATCTTTTTTTATTTATTATTTTTTAATTCCCTATTATTTTGTTCTTTTAATTGTTCCTATATTCACCTAATGACCTGCAATAAAAACTTAAAAAAAAAAGCCATTCAAATCCGTTTCATCTAATGGCCTAAATTGGGATCTATTAGCCACTTTTTAAGATGAATTAATAATTTGTTAATATTACAAAACCCAAACAAATAACAAAATACTAATAAAAGTCCAAACTCAAATACAAACATAGAATAAAACACAAACACAATGCAATTTCGGCTTGCCTTCCCCACACTTAGATGAAAATGGAGATTATCTTTATTTCAATTCGTGCAATAAGATTCCTACAAGTCAAAATAAACAATTAAATTACATGTACAAATTAAAATTATATTAATAAAATAAATAATCATGAAAGTTACCTGATCTTGGTCCTTGAATTCATCAGGTATGATTAGCAAGCATGCTTAATTTATAAAGGAAGAGGATCTAACAAAAAATCCATATCACATGAGTTAGACTCTACATTATTGTTCTCCAACTCTATGGTATTGCTGTTTGTCATTGCTATACAGAGACAAAGAGAGACTAATGTGTTATTTATAACTCTAAAAATAATTTGATTAGTGCTAGTATGTTCATAACTCAATAAAAAAACTGAAAATAAAAAACAAAGGGGTACAATAAAGTAAAGTTTAATAGCTGTAAAGAAATTAACAACCGGCTGCAAACTTAGAAAATCTAGAATATGCTAATTTTCCATGTGCAACCCTAAGTTGCTGAATTATTATGTGCAATCAATCACCCAAATTAATCCCAATTACACAATTAAAAATCACAATTTTGTGGTTAGTAGTAGGCTAGTAGCTGCAACTGCTGCAAGTCAACCCATCTCTAGTGGGATAATCTTAATTACTACTTGTGGTGTAGGCTGGAATTAGAACTCTAGACAAGCACCTGAAAATCCATATTGCGAGAAAAGATCCTCTCTGTTGTTTTGTGTTTCCGTTAGCCTATATGAGACAGTATAACTGTAGAACCAAGACCTTCAAACTTTATAAAAGAAACATATATATATTTTTTGAAGTTTCATACTCGTCCCAAAATGTGCTACACAATCTTAAAATTTCTAATTATTTTTAGCTTTGGGACATGCCTAAAAATTTAGTGATTAGTATGATAAAAATTATATACACAACAATGTTTGGACGTTAAAAAGTTCCACATAACATTCAAAGAAGATGAGATTGAACTAAAAAGTAGTGACCCATTATGAAAACATATTTCAGAACGCACATGTCCAAATTTTTATCATAAAAGAAAAAAGACAAAATGAGAAATTTCTTCTTGATTCCACACAGGGCATGTGCAAATCGATCTGGCCATAATTGCAATTTGGCCCCCACAAAACAAAGTTGTATTTCCCATGAAACCCTACTAAAAAATGTAAGTCACCCCACATCAAAACCAATCAAGAGCAAGCTCAATAATAATGCAAATTATATTCTCCTAAATATTCATTTTAATTCTACTGCAAGAAAATAAAACAAATATTTATACCACTAGGGTCTTCTATACCATAAATCATGGAAATATAATTTATATTGCATAATTTTCACGTTATAGTGTAAGAGATGATAACCCTTTAGCCTCAAACTTTATTATCACTTGTAGTTGTACAACTTGTTGTCATGTATGCTACACTTATATATGGCTTAAACTGAAACTTTGGAATGAAATTTTGAGTATTCAGATTACCTATATCACCAACTCTGCTGCAAGTCAACCCATTTCTAGTGGGATAATCTTAATTACTAGTAGTGGTATAGGCTGGAATTAGAACTCTAGACAAGCACCTGAAAACCATATTGCGAGAAAAGATCCTCTCTGTTGTTTTGTGTTTCTATTAGCCTATATGAAACAGTATAACTGCAGAACCAAGACCTATAAGTTTGTCAAGAATGTTAGACTATGTGGGTTGTTGGAGGTACAGAGGAGCTGCAAATAGCAATCGATTGTAAGATATTATTGTGGCTACATACCAAAATAATAACATAAAAATATTTATTTATGATTAATAAATATTAAATATTTGGTTAAATAAATAATGATTTAAATTATTGGATAAAATAATTATTTATGGTTTAAAATTATATATATTGGTCAAGTTAGAAAAATAGTTTCTTATTTTTTAAACACGTTGATGGAACGTGTTGTGAGTGGTTTAGAAAGTAAGACTTTTCTATACATGATGTCATGATCTAAAATTGTAGAACATGTAATTAATGGGAACTATCCAATTAACCTTAATAAACTGGTCCTCTTTCAGCCTATAAAAGGGATAGAAACGTTTTGGTATCAATTAGATAAGATTGTTCTATCGTACACAATAAGGTTAGGAGAGAGAAACACAGTTTCATAGTCTTATAATTTATTTTTGAATTTTGGGATGTCTGAAGGAGAATATTATGGCTCAAGGTACGCTCTTTTCTTATTCTTAATATTTATATTTTGTGAAAATCATGTAGTTCAAGATTCATTTTAAACTTTGAATATAATTTATTTATTTTGTATTTAAATAAATCATAAGATATTATATTTTCTAACATGTGTTATTAGAGCCATAGTTTAGAAACACAAGATTTTTTAATTAAGTTTATAAGATTTTCTCTATTATTTATAAAGTTTAAAATTCAATTGGGTTTTAATGAATCGTCCGCTGCTACTACTATAAATTAAATGTATATATATTTTATGTATGTGATTATAAAATATATATTAAAGATAATAATATATATATTTTTTAAGTAATAATATTGTTCGTGTCTAAAATAGCACAAACAATAAACTCCTCTTCAATTGCAACTCAGTTCGATTGAATACAAAATTCTCAAGAACACACTCTAGAATTCTAGAAAGAAAAGAAATCACAACTCAAATCGACTTCTCAATCTCTCTCTAAAATTCTCACTCAAATGTCCGAGGATCCAATATTGTAAAGGAAATTCTATATTTATAGCTTAATTACACCGACTTCCTTCCATCGAAGGATTATCCTTAGTCTAGACCCTTTGCAAGTCATCCTTCAATCCATGCTTCTTCAAAGTTAATCTGTCGCTTCATATCCTTCGCAAAAGATCCTTTGTCAATGTTCCTTCGTTAACGGTCCTTCGAAGAATAAGTCTTTTGCCTTAAGCGTCCATTAATTATGTGAAATTACCTCAATATCCTTCATGTCTTTGTGCCACGTCATTCGTCAAAATTCACCCATTCATTTCCCCCCTTTTTATTTGCATTTTTTGAAGTAAAAATTGAAAGTAAAACAAAAGCTGAATTTCAAATTTTGACAGTTGCCACTTGTCTTTCACTGATTAGCTCGTACCTCTGCCTTCGTCATTTTTGTAGTCCACGCATTACAAAAATTGCGCAAATCAAAGAAACCCTTTTTCTTCAGAACTTCTTCGTCTTCCACACTCATTTTACCTAGTTTTTCTCTCCTGGACATAAACTTTTCTCCCAAAACTTTTGTCTTTCTAATTTCTCTTCTTCAAACAATCTTTTAATACCTTTTGTTATCTTCATCTCCAAACTCAAATTCGACTATGGCTTCTTCTTCTGCTCTTGTGCACCATGATGTCGCCTTGATTCGCAACGAATCTGAAATCCCAGGAGATTGTCACCTGGAGATTCTTCCCTAAAAATATCATGGTTGGGAAGAAACCCCAACAATCCTTCCCCTTGGTTCTTTAGTTGTGACAGAACAACATTTACAAAATATCTATTTCCCTCTTCATCCCTTTTATCATTACATTTACTCCATCTATGACCTTCATTTCCTGCAAATTCCCCCAAATTCCCTTTGCCTTATCACTTGGTTCCTTTGCCTATCCCTAATCAAAGATATGAGACTAATTGTCAAAGATTTTATATTTTGCTTCCATTGAAGAAGGTCTGGCAGTGTATAGAAGCTTCAATGATACCATTTTACTCCCAGGAAAGGCTGGTTCTAGTTCACTGGACTCTTGAACAAGGATATTGAGCCTAAGGTTTTTTACTTGCTCTCCGTAAAATGGGCTTCTCTTGCGGTAGACTAGGAGATTTTTTCTTTGCGCAGGGGCTACAATATAGGTAAATAATTGGCAGTCCTTGGAATTTTTGTTCAATTAGATCCATCGTAGTCTTGTCTAATATAATGTCTCTCGTACAATTCCGACTGGTATTGACTTTCCTCTTCCTCTTCCTCCTACTCCTTATCTCGCTAAGCCTCGCATCAATTTTTTAAGGATGCTTGCAGTTCCTAACAAACAGACCGCTCTTCACATTGTGAGGGTCACTAACCCTCTTTTGTTGAGCATCCTTGCTCGTTGCTCACCATTTGCTACCCCCTTAGGCATAGGGAATCCAATTCCCTTTATGCCACATAGTGCAGAGCTCAACAGGAAATTTCCAAAGACTGTTGAGCTTTTGAAGAAACCATCTGCTTTAACCCAAGGACTTAGGAAGCCTCGGAAGGAAGAACTGACCGGTCCGTTCAGTCTTCCTGGAATTCCGAAGGAAGGAGAGTTCAGCGAAGCTGCGGACTTTATTGGGGATCTTCAGAGATCTTCCTCCGCTGAACCCCCGTCCTTTGCAAAGAGAACTTCCAAACTTTCGGATGAAACTCTAAAGGAAACAAAGAAAAGAGGGAGGGAAATTTTGAAATTCCAGAGCTCCTCTAGCAGGGCTCAGGATACAGTTTAGAATCTTGAGAAGAAATCCCCTTCTAAAACTCTTCCTTTGGAAGTTTCCAAGAATCTGAAGGAAATAGTGATCCCTTCTTTCAAACTCCCCCCGAAGAAGAAGCTTAAGCAAGGTGATTCCAATGACCTCCCCCTTGGTAAATTTCTATTTTCTTCTAGTCTTTGGATTGAGCCAGTTTCCTTTGCTTATCCTTCTTCTTTTCTAGATACTTCCGATGAGGATCGGCTTACCATTTCAAGACTGGTTATAACTCCTCAGACTCCTTCAGAGCTCGAAAAGTTCTCTCAATCTTTTACTGCAAAGGAAGAGGAAAATAATTTATGCATCGGGGAGCGTTTTTCCGGATTGAAAAAAGAGATAGAAAAGGCTCAAAATTACACCAAAAAGTATAATGAAGCTGCTACACAACATAATCATCAATTGGCCCGAGTTAAGGCTTTGCAAGTGGAGAATGATAGTTTAATTAAAGAAAAATCTAAACTGGCAAAGGTAAACCCTTTTCTGAATTCTTCTTGTTATGAGAATCTAATATTCTTCTATGTGGCTTAACATATCTTAAACTCTCAGGGACTGGCTGCAGAGAAGGCTGAACTCTCAAAGGTGAAATTGGAGAAACAACAGGCCATGGAGGCGAGCTGACTCTTGGAAGTAGAGATGAACAAAGTGGTAAAGGCTAAGCTTCAAGAGAAGGAAAAATGCCTTCATGTTCTTACTCAGAGTCATGAGAGGTTTAGCCGTTTGAACGAGATTTCCAGCTGCGAAGCTTCCCGTCTTGGTTGGGAACAGGTTCTACTTGATCCTTCAGCTCGCGATTTTTCTGGCCCTGAAGCATTTGATGTTGTGAATCAAATAGAGAGTAATAATTATGACCTGGACTACTATGTGACGAACGATAAAATCTTGTGGTCGACTTTGCTGAGGAGCTTGATGAGGAGACTGAGACTCAAGGAGAAGGATCTCAAGCTTCTAAGTCTAACCAACCTGATCCTTCGACCAAGGATCAAGCTAAGTCGAAATCGTACATTGCTTCAAGCAAAAATCCTTCGGAGCTCGAGGGATGCTTGAATGTTCCTTCTGGTGCCATTTCGTCTGGCAGTTTTGATAACAACATGGTGATTAAATTCACTCATCCTCTTATGGATTCTCCTGTTGTTCCCAATCTCGATTTCTTGGACCAAACTAGAACTCCTCAGTCTCAACTTTCTCTTCTGGGAACTGCTTCTGGTTTGGCTGGTCCTTCGAAACAAGGTCAGCCATCAGATATCAAATCCAAACAGACCTTGTAATTTTTCATTGTAATCATTTGCCAAAACATTGTATAATTTGACATATTGAATCAAAATATTGAATTTCATATTTTCATTTGTGTTTTGTGAAATAATTATATCTCGTTATCTTTTATCTCTTATAGTTGTTCCTGGAAAATCTCGCTGGATCAAACTTTTCGATCGTCGAGTCAGGTGTTACGACCCTGATTTCAAATATTTGCCTCGTGAATTCAGAATTGAAAGGAAGAAACCAAGACCAGCTTCCCCTTGGTTCTATTTGGTTCTTCCGAAGGATGAAGCATTACAATCTAGGATGCAGAGGTTGACAAGGTTAGCAAAACATTTCCTCTCTAGATGTAAAAGTTATTGCTTTACCGGAGGATTAGGCTATGCAAATTTTTGGGGGTCTGACCTTCGTCGATACATATATTTTTAGCTTCCTCCCCAAAATTTTCTTGGTTTTGATTATTTAGAAGATCTTGTTAGTCATCCGCCTATAAAATTATACGCAGCTTCCTCCATTCCTTCGTTGCACAAATGATTTTATTCGGAATATGGTCCTTCGAAGTATTAACTTTCTCCATTTCGTTTAGAAGATTTAACATTCAAGTTTAACAGTAATCACGTCGATTCCTCAACATTTTTCATGCTTATGATTGAGCCACCTCAAGAAAAATTTCAATTTACTTTCTTCACCCCATCTTTTCATCGCTGATTCTATTTTGATGACGAACTTGAAGAACTCGATCCTCCGTTGTGGAAAGCTCGGCTTGCAGAGTTCTCTCATCCTCGTGAAGAAGAAGAAATAGATCATATTTTCCCTTGGAGGGTCAATCATGAGAAGTCCATTCAATCTGCAGAACGCGAGCGATTTTTTCGATCTAAGCATTCTTTCAGATATGCTCCTATTTTGCATCGAAGGATGAAGCAACCTCTACTATTAACTTGGAAGAGTTGAAAACTATATTCTGCACACTATGTATCTTATGTGTACATTCAATATAAAAGGAATATTTATTCATATATCTTTGTTCAAATCTTCGACCTTTGAATTTTGAGCTTTCACAATCTTTTTCTATTTCGACCATCTTTGTTCAATGATAGCTTCTTCGATGTTATTTCCTTTGAAAATCATTCTTGATCATTTGTGATATCACAATATGCTTCGGACTGTCACGTTACTAAACTCCGGGTATCTATGTGCTTCGGTATCGTTTGGAGACGGATTTCATCGTCACCAATCTTTGAAGGTACTTATGTCGAAACATCTTTCGGATAGGGATTACCATATCACCGATCTCCGGGTCTTTTAATGTTATGGCATTCTTTGGAGAAGGACTTCATCGTCACTAATCTTCGAAGGCACCTATGCCGAAACATCTTTTGGAGAGGGACTACCATGTCACCGATCTCTATGCATTTATGCCGAAACATCTTCCAGAGAGGGACTGCCATGTCACCGATCTCCGGGCATTTATGCCGAAACATCTTCTGGAAAGGGACTGCCACACAACCGATCTCCGGGTATTTATGTCAAAACATATTTCAGAGAGGGATTGCCATGCCACCAATCTCCGAGCATTTATGCCAAAACATCTTCCGAAGAGGGATTGCCATGTCACCGATCTCTGGGCATTTATGCCGAAACATCTTCCGGAGAGGGACTTCCATGTCACCGATCTTCGGGCATTTATGTCGAAACATCTTTCGAAGAGGAATTGCCATGTCATCGATCTCCGGGCATTTATGCCAAAACATCTTCTGAAAAGGGACTACCATATCACCTATCACCGAGTCTTTGAATGCTATGGCATCCTTCGAAGATGGATTTCATCGTCACCGATTCTTTGAAGGTATTTTGTTGAAGTATTCTCTTTTTTCACCATAGCAGTTTTCCTGTTCCTTCACCTGAAACCATATCACAAAAAAGTCTTTGAAAAGAAAATCAATTTTCTTTATTAATTGAAATGTTGATTACATGGGGGTTGGGATCCTTGGTCAAATGATCCTTGGTAACTGCCTTGTTAAAAACCTAATTCGAAAAACCTAAACAGGAAAAAAGAGTGCAGCTCCCCCATGGTCATTTACAATTGATTACAAGAAATATTTTCTCAAGTACATAGCATTCCACATTCGAGGCACATCTTTCCGGTTTTGTACATTGGTCAACTTGTACGTTCCTTTGCCAAGTACCTCTTTTATTTTGAAAGGCCCTTCCCATTGTTTGCCAAATTTACCTTTTCAAACGAATTCAGGAATCCTTCGCAATACCCACTCCCCTTTGATGAATCTTTGTACTTTAGTCTTTTGATCATAAAAGGGCTTAGGCTTTGTGCCGATAAGCTACTCTTCTGATTTTGGCACATTCTCTCATCTCTTCAAGTAGATCCAAGTTTCTTGCTAACTGTTGTTGATTCTCCTCAACGTTTTTAGCAACCAGAGTAGTTAAATGTTGGCAAACCAGCCTCAGTCGGAAGAACTGCCTCTGTTCCGAACACCAAGGCGAAAGGAGATTCATCCATCGCCCTTTTCTTCATCATTCTCTGAGCCCATAAAACCTTCGGCAACTCTTCTAACCACACTCCTTTTTTATCCTCCAAATTCCTTCAGATATTCCCTACGATTGCTTTGTTGGTCTCTTCTACCATTCCGTTTGCTGGGGGATG